>JBAGKK010037203.1:0-10690 GCA_037177015.1 Euceroptres primus | reverse complement strand
AGTAAACGAAGAGAAGTATTTTTCTATCTACTTATAATCAATTGACACTGTGACTGGGGAATTCACGATAAAATGTGCTTTAAATCGAAAAATGCTGTTGCATCTGGTTTTTATTACACCATTGCGTATAACTTGCGTCAGTAGCTAAATTAAGTTGGCTCCTCATTCTCATGAAATTGCATACATGTGTAGGGCCAAAAAGTAGTTTTTATTTTTTTTAAACTATGAAGTAATGCTTTCATCATTTCCGTAAAAATATATTTTCAAGCCTTGAATGTGAGCGTAATACAGGGAAAAAATGGTTGATGTTCTAGAAGTACTTCCTTTAAAAAAATTATTTAAAAATTATTATTTTTTTATTTATTCCCTAATTATCAACAGAATTGGTTCTTGAATTTTTTTCGGAACCCCCTTAGTACCCTCTATAACATATATTTTAAACATCATGATCGGTAAAGCCGTTTTCGAGAAAATTTGATTTTTTGGTTTTTCAAAATTTGTTTATAACTTTTGTAAAATATTTTTTTTTTAGTTGATACTTGGGGTAAATTTATCTTATAGGGGTAGCCACTTGCCCCCACAATATGGATCACATCCGAGCGGGGGCACCCAGACCATGCTTATCCTGCTACGGCCTTTTATCGTTCTAGCAATTTTTAAAATAATTTTTGTGCAAATTTTAAGGGAATTAATACTGTTACGAATAAATAAATTAAATGTAAGTAAAGTATAATTAAATTAATATCAATAAAATATTGATGGCATGTTTGTATGTATTAAAAACAATTTAGAATTTACAATATTAAAAGCATTGAAAATAGAATACTACCAAAATTGGATTAACATACTAAAAAAAATAGCCAATAGTTAAAATTAAATTTCATGACATTTATTATATACTATATTATATTGCATATTTTCATAAAATTTTCCATCTAATACCATATGATCCGCGACGGCCTATATTTCCAGGAAACTCCAGGAAAATTGCACAAGATTTCGCAGAAGAATCTAAAAAAATTCTCTGGCAATTCCAGAGAAATTGCAAGGAAATTCCCGGGAATGGAGTTCCGAGAAATTTCCACAAAATTCTGGGATATTTTCAGGAAATTCCTGAAACATTTCACGAGATTTCTCACGAAAATCCCAGAAAATTCTCAGGATATTCGCGGAAATGGATTCCTGAGAAATTGTCAGGAAATTCCAGGGAATTGATTTTCGGGAAATTCTCAGAAATTTTAAAGAAGATTCCCGGAAAATTCCCAGGAATTCATGGGAAAACCAGGGCTCGGATTTCCAGGACAGAATTCTGATACATTCCCAAGAAACTGACGGGAATACATTCTCAGAAAATTCAAAGAGATTTTTCAGGAGAATCCTAAAAATTTCTCTGGAAATTCCAGGGAATGGAGTTCCGAGAATTTTCCAGAAATTTCAAAGAAGATTCCCGAAAAATTCCCAAGAAATTCTTGGGAAACGCCCGGTATGGTATTCCAACAAAATGCTGGGATATTCCCAGGAAACTCCCTGGAATGCATTCCCGGCAAATTCCACGAGATTTCTTAGGAGTATTCTAGAAAATTCTCAGGAAATTACAGGAAATGGATTTCGGAGAAATTATCAGAAATTTTAAAGAAATTAATTTCCGAGAAATTCTTCAAAATTTCAAAGGAGATTCCCGAAAAATTACTGAGAAATTTCTGGGTAACACCCGGGATAGGATTTCCGGGAAATTCCTCAAAAATCCTAAAAAATTCCTGGGAAACTTGCAGGAATGGTGTCCTGGAAAATTCCTCGAAATTGCTCAGGAGAATTCCGGAATATTTCCCGGAAATTCCTAGGAAAATCTTGGAAATGGATTCCCGAAAAATTTCCAGGAGATTTTTGGAAAATTTCCAAGAGATGCCCGGAAAATTCTTAGGAAATTCTCAGAACTTCCCGTGAATCAGATTTCGATTTGAAGAAATTATTTCTTTTGTGATTTATCTCTCCTGCAGAAAAATTCTTTTTAGCTGGGAACTAAACAGAATTAACTGGATAAAATGATTTCTTTAACACTAGAAACATAGGTTTTTTGAAATTTAATACTGCAACCAAAGAAATACTTCTTTGATTGAATCTAGAATATGACACAAATGATAAATAAATCTATGTATTTGAATCAACTGATTAATTCACTAATTAGTTAATCAATTAATTCATGTACGCATTAGTGAACGAGTTTTTGATTCATTAACAGTATTTTCTTGTAGCAAAAGGATATTTAATAAGTACCATTCAATTTAATAAGTGCCATTCAGTCGAAAGGTACTTTGCTGCAAATAAATTTTGAACACTTCAAGATTTATTTTTTCTCAGTGCACGAAACTAATTTTATAGCCTTATGTAATTATAGAATAAGTACCGTCAAGAATGTTGGAAATATTGTGTACTCACGATAACCTAGATTGTAGAGTAGGTTTATATATGACTCACCTGTAACATAAAATGAAAGGATTTTATTAGAGAAGTAAATCACTTAGTAATTTGGGTAATAAGATTTTAAGAGTGTTTCAAGGAAACATAATCGAATAATTAGACACTCCGGAAGGAGAGAAAATTAAAATCATAAAAAGTTTGATATTTTTTAGGTGTTTGATCAATTTCTTTGTTCCAGTTTCAGAATTTCTGGAGGCATTTAGAAGATCCAAGTATCTGGAAAATTGAGGAAGAATCCAAAAGATTTTCTAAAGAATTCTAGCAATTTGTGTAGGATTTAAAAAGTTTTTGGAAGATTGAAGAAGTATTTAGAAGTCTTTTCTAGATTTTAGGGGATTATACAAATATACAAGGCTCTGGAAGATTATAGAAGTTTCTGGAAACTTCTGGAATTATATTGAAAATCTAGAACATTCTGGATAATTTTGGAAGAGGATTTTAAGAGATTCTGAAATGATTTGAAAGAGTTGTAAAATATTCTGGAAGATTCTGGACTGTTTTAGACAAGTACAGAAAATTCTATGAAGGATCTTAGAGGATTCTAAGAAAAGTAAATTCAGAATATCAAAGCGTTGCAGATCAATTTTTTCTGACATCCCAAATCAATTAAAAATAAGTGGGAAAAATATTCCTTCGTTGTTGGATAAAAGTGTTGCAGATCAAATTGATCTATTTCTTGGATCATTTTGATATCTTCCTATTTACTCTGATCCGGAAGATTCTACAAGATTCTTGAAAAGTCTAGAAAATTGTACAGCATGTGTCTTATTAGATTGTAGAAGGTTTTAACAGATTTCGGGAGAATTTTTCAAGATCGTCAAGGATTCTTAAAGTTTCGATAATTATGATGAATGTAGAAAATTCTGGAAGATTCAAAAATATGCTGATGGATTCTAAAAGTTTTCGTACAAAATATTCTGAAAAGAAGTTTCCACAAAATTCCGGAACTTCTAAGAAAAATATCTGACAGAAAAAGGAAGATTCTATAATAATATAGAAAATGCTACAGTTTTCTAAGAAATTATAGAAGTTCTGAGAAAGTTATAGAATGATTTTCGCTTTTCGCACATCGATTTGAAATGTAATTTTAACAATTTTACTTTACGACCGGAAAAAAGGAGAATATTTTTAAAAAGTACTGCGGTTTAGAGGTCGTGAAAAAAATAGGACACACCTGCGATTGCGAAGCCTCGCATGTGAAAATTTTCCCTGAAATGTCGAGAAACAGACAGCAAACATTCGGGAATTTCTCTAGAAATGTTTCCAGGGAAATTTCTCGGGAAAATCTATGGAATTCACCGATAAAATTTACATGTGGGTTTCTTTCTGAAAAATAAGATAATTCTTAAAGGTTTTGTAAATCCCTTATTCTTATAACTCGAATCGTTAAAAATGTAATTAGACGAAAGCGTATATTTTGAATTTTGAGAGAGAAAGAGAGAGATTGCTATAGAAGGAAGACGATGTAGGATGGTACAGTACACACATGGAATAAAACAAAACACGGTGGGTTTTAAAAAATTTAAATTCGATTGACGACCACCCGAAAAATTCTTGTGGGATATTGTTCTAGCAAGTGTATATAGTAAAAACTGCAAACCCCGAAATCCTGGATCCCCCCCTTTTTTATACTGACATTTGAATAATTTAAAAAAATTTTTTTAATTTTCACAAGTTTAGTTGCTTAAATTTGTATAAAAAAATATTCAATCAGATTATTTTACTGTACATTTAAAGATCACTTTTATTTTCATAAAAAAATTTAAAAATATTAAATATTTACAAGCTCAATTATTTTTTTAATATCGGAAATTTTTTAATTTTCATTTATTTCTTAAATATGAGAACTATTATACGAGCAAACAGTTTTCAATAATCGATTTGCACACTCAGGATGTGATTTGTGAACTTCGAAGTTACTCTATTTATTTTTAAAGTCAGCATGGACACTTTCCATCGCCTTCTCACTGAAAAATCCAAGTCCTCCTTTATTTTTTAAACAAAAGTAAGGTACATGTTCAATCACTATGTGAACTTTAGGAGTAATACTTATTTCGAGAAACTCATAACTCTTCATAAATTTGTCTACGTAAACCTCCAATTGTGGATCAAGATCACTTGAAAAACAAGAATCAACGACACGGCAAAAATCTTCGTAACACTGTACACATTTCATGCATCTTCCATCATACTTTTCTGAAATTCTTCGTAAAACATCTACATTTTTCTAAAATTTTCTGCTAGAGTTACCATTAAAAGAAGATTTTCCATAGTAAACTTCTCGATTAACATGGCATTCTTCAACCCATTCTTCGCTTTCTTTTTCGAATTCAGATAACATGCTTTTATATAGTTTGTTCACAACACCGATTAACAAGTGAAGCTCTGGAGGTGGAATCAAATCTATAATTTCTGTATCTTCGTCTCTATCAAACAGAGGTTTATGAATACAATTTTCAAAAAATTGAGCGCGTTCTTTTTTACTTCCATCTTCTTCCCAAGCTTTAACGTTCTTTAGAATATTACCAAGTGCTCTAAGTATACCACATTTGTTTAATTCACCACTCATTATGCCTATCAAAATATTTGCCAATTTTAAATCAGTAGCTACGGTGCATTTCAATTTATTAGGTTTCAATAGTAACCATAATAAAGAAACTTTATCAAAATTTTCCTGAGTTGATGGAACTAACCGATAATAAACAGTTTCTTAACACTCGAACTCAAAAAATTCACATCTATACCATTTTTGAATGATTGACGTAATCGTTTTTCTCCACCTTTTCTGTTCATTTCATTAGTATTTAATAAGGAAATACAGACTTTTAAAAACTTGCCACCTCCGTCTATACCAATTTTGTAATGAGGATCAGCCACATTTCTTTCTTTTTCTGCGTATTGACATAATTCGCTTCCACTTTAAAAAAAAATAAACTGTTTTGTTTATTTTTTAGTTTAGTTTTTTCTATTTTTCCTTTTGTTGTCGTGAACTCAGCTTCAACGATAGAAAAATATTGATCTAACCGATGATTCATATCACTTATTTTACCTTTCAAATCCTTTTCAATACAAAGACGATCTTTCAAAGATAAACGAGTACAATTTGCTATACCACAAACTTTATTAGTAGATAGTCCAAATCTTGTTTGTAATTTTAACATATCTTCCCTAGAAATTTTATTATTACTACTTTTTGGGAATAATTGTATAATGAGAGCTTTGCCATGTTTCTGAGAAAGTGAAAGAGTGCTATTTGAATCACTTTGTTGAACTACTTTTTTATCATAATATTCCTTTACAAGCTCACAAGTTAAATGTTCTTTCGTTTTATCATGTAAATCTTACACTGCAGTTTTAACGTTACCATACTTCGTAGATAATGTACACTGATGTTTAATTCTCTTACGTATCTGAGATGAACAATTTCCACACTTTCTTATAGCAATCTGTACAACTTTTTTTTTGTTAAATGCTCGTTTACGTTTTGTAGAAAACCCAATATCTTTTCGAGCAAATTCGCACAAAGTACATTTACAAGTGAAATCAATAGTAGATCTTGTAACTTTACTAGGCATGGTGAACTTTGAATAGTCAGGTAAATCAAATTTTTCTTTGCTTTTTGCTAACTTGTAAATCTTAATACGACATGAAGAACATATTGATATAGACAATCTAATATCTACATCATTATAATTTGAAACTGATTGAATTGTTTTTTTTTATTTCACTTCCGATAGTTTTCATACCCTTCTTTTTTTGTTTGCAACACAAACAAATTTTTTTTCCGTTATCTTCATGAAAAGCTTTGTAATGCATGTCGATTGGGAATTTTCTAAATGTGGACTGAATGAAAGACAAAAGTAGACTGATAGACTGATTGGAAATTATAAACGTAACAAGTATATTATGTATACAAGCTTTCTCTCACTTTCATTCAATTATATTTTCGTGAAATTTCATAGAATAGGTCAGTTTTGTCATTGTTTGCATGTTATACATCAGGAGCATGTATCTTGTATTTGGATGATTAAGGCTTAGATATAACTATGCATGTGATTCTATTTGAGTTTGTTTTGATGCGTATATATATACACACATAGTATATAGATTTATACATAGGTATTTGTACACACGCGCGTGTACATACACATACACCTATATACATATGGAATTATACAAATCATAAAGTTTTTAATGTTTATATATTGATTTATTAGCATTATTACAGACATTTTTCAAAATTAAATAAAAAACTATTCAAATGTCAATATAAAAAAAGGGGGGGATTCAGGATTTCGGGGTTTGCATTTTTTTACTATATACACTTTCTAGAACAATATCCCACAAGAATTTTCCGGGTGGTCGTCAATCAAATTAAAATTTTTTAAAACCCACCGTGAAAAGGAAAAGGACGGTTGGCAAGGAATAAAGCTCATCCCTCTCGTTTGAGGTATGGGATGTTGCATATACGTTTGCAAGAGACAGGATTTATTAGTGTTTACGTAACGGGTAATATGCAAAACAGTAGCCGGCCTGAACACCACAGTTTCTTTGCCATGTCAAACCACGTACGTTCAGGTCACGTTAGAAGCGCGTGGCTCCGGGTGCCTTTTCTGCGCTCGGCTGCTCGTAATTAATTCGTTTGATTTATATCGGCAAAGGACTCGAATGCTAATTCGTATTTACTTGTTAGCAGTGCATGGCAACTACTCTCTCACTCTCTCACCCTTAAGCGAGAGAGACTATCCAACCCCCATATTGTTTTCTCGTCTGTCTACGGGTCCACCTCCTCTTTCACACCGTACAAAGCAGACCAAGTAGTCGAAGCTCGCTCGCGAGACACAGTGGATAATTAAAGTGCGCGGCCTTTGTGCGACTCGGATCGATAGCTTCTACGACGGAAGTATATTACGAAAGAAAACACCCTGTCCTTCCTTATTCCTCTTCTTTTCCACCCCCCTTTCTTGCCTTTCTCTTCTCGGCTTTCTTGCTTTCTCTCAAGACTACTCGAGATTCCTTTAAACGCGAACTCAGCCGTAGAAAGTGGAGAGGGTATATTATAGTCAATAGGGGGAAAAAAGTAGATATCTTCCTCCCTCTCTTTTCTACTTGGGCGACTCGTATGTAAATCCTAGGGACTCGCTGCGAGATACATAATGAGATATGTCAACCCCCTTGGTGCAAAATTCAATATCTCTTTCTTAAAGAAGGTTGTTGAAAAAAGCATTAATTTTCATCTGAAAATGTATCAATAATGTTACTAAACACATATTCTACGAAAAAAATGTTCACTTTACGAGGAGAAAAATTGAAAAGAAATATTTCATTTTTAATAACGATTATTGTAGGTCAAAGTTTTATGCAGTTTTTGAAGTTTACACTCTTTAAAAATGATTGGATTTTAATCAATCAGGGCTCATTTTGTTCGTATTATAATTTACGAAGCCTTCACCGTCTTAGGTTTTAAAATTAATTTCCGAGGGGTTAATTACTTGGATTTTTTGTGTACACCAGATTAAAAGATTGACAGATTGCTTGGAATTTCCAGGGAGTGGAAGATTGCCAAAGATTACTAAATATTAAAAATAGTATTGCATAATATCAAATGCAAATGACAATATAGTAAAGAATAGCGAGCAAGATTACACGGAATTTCAAGATAGCAAAGGACTTTGCAGGGTAGATTAGAGGTTGCACAGGATTGCATGGGATTGCATTCAGATTGCAATATTGCATGGGATTGCTTGAGATTGCAACAAATTTCAAGATTTGCATGAGAATGCATAGAAATTGTATTTGAATTTCGTGGCTTAGCGTAGGATAGAATAGAGATTGCATGAGTTTGCTCGGGATTGTAAAATATTGTATACAAATTGAAAGATTGCACGGGTTTGCATGAGAATGCAAGGAATTACATGAGAATGCAAAGGATTATATGAGATTACAAGGGCTTGCATGAGATTTCTAAGGACTACTTGCGATTGCAAGGAATTGCTTCAGATTGCATTAAGATTGCACGAAATTTCATGCAATTGCATAAATATTGGTCAGAGAATGCCAGATTACATGTAATTGCACGTAATTGCTCAATATTGCACAAGATTGCACGTAATTACATGCGATGTAAGGATTGCAGGAGATTGCAAGTTTGCAAGGGATTGAAAGATTGCAAGTAATTGCTTAAGATAGCATAAAGGTTGCATGAGATTGCATAACGAGTGTATAGAGATTGCATGAGATTTTATATAGATTGCAAGGTTGAAGGGGAATGCAAGATTCCAAGTAATTGCGTGAGATAGCATAAAGTTTGCAAGAGATTGCATAAAGAGTGTACAGCGATTGCATGAGATTCCATAAAGATCGTATAGAAATTGCATGACTGCAAGTAACTGCATGAGATTGCATAAAGATCGTATAGAGATTACAATATTACAAGCAATCGCATGAGATAGCAGAAAGATTGCATGAGGTTGCATAAAGATTGGAAGATTGCAGGGGATTGCAAGATTGCAAGTAATTGCGTGAAATAGCATAAAGATTGTATGAGATTGCATAAAGGTTGCATGAGATTGCATAAAGAGTGTATAGAAATTGCATGAGATTGCATAAGGATCATATGGAGATTGCAAGATTCCAGGAGATTGCAAGATTATAAGTAGTTGCATGAGATGGCGAAAAGATTGTTTGAGATTGCATAAGAATTGCAAGATTGCAAAGGAGCGCAAGATTACAAGTAACTGCATAACATAGCTTAAAGATTGCATGAGATTGCATGAGATTCCATAACGAATGTATAGAAATTGCATGAGAGTTCATGAGATTACATGGGATTTCAAGGTTGAAAAGGACTGTGCAGGATAGATTAAAGATTGCGTGGAATTGCATACAGGTTTCAAGATTTTATAAAACTGCACGAGATTGCATATAGATTGCAAGATTGCACGAGATTCCAAAATTGCAAAGGATTGCGTAGGATAGAATAGAGATTGCACGGTACTGCAAGGAATTAAACAGAGATCGCACGAAAATGCATGCAGATTACAAGATTGCGTGTGATTTCAAGATTGCATGAGGTTGCATAGAAATTGCATGGAGATTGCATGGATTTGCACCGGATGGCAAAATTTTGTGTATAGAACAAAAGATTGCACAATATTGTATGAGATTGCGAAAGATTGCATAAATATTAGACCGAAATTGAAAGATCACATGGAATTATACAAGATTACTCAATATGGCACGTAATTGCATGCGATTAAAGGAATGCATAGGATTGCGCGAGAATGCAAGATATTGCATATAGATTTCAAGATTACAGGGGATCGCAAGTTTGCAATTAATGTCGTGAGATAGCTTAAAGATTCAGTTAGATTGATTGTACGAGATTACATGAGATTACAGGGTATTGCGAGATGGAAAAGGACTGTGCAGGATAGATTAAAAATTACATTTTGTAGGTCTTCAATTTTTTTCCTAGAAAAGTAACATGACTAATATATTTAAAGATTAAAGATTATCGAACCCAGCCAAATGGAGAGAAGGGTAAAATATAGATGTGAGGGTTAATTAAAGTATCTCAATAAGGGTATTTCCCTTCGGTGATGGATGATGAACTTTCATCTACTACCCTCGTCGCCGGCGGACATTGCAAACAAGCACCTTTTAAAGTCGAGTCCAGAAAACACATCGGACTAAAACAGGAAGTACGCGTAGGCTAGATATTGCCACACACCCTCCTTTCATCTCTCTCGCGCCTTTATTATCCCTCCCCACACTTTGCACGAACCAAAAATTATTGCATTGAAATCTCTAAGTCAATTTGCATGTGGGTAAATCCAGACGTCGGGTAATCAAAAGAACTGCTCGGTAGCCTGAAACTCACAAATGGGGTTGAGGCTTTTAAACTTCAACTTCGACTCTGATTTGAATAAAGAAAAGTCCAAAAAAGCTTGTGAAGGCTACTGGCAAGGTTGTAAAATATCCAGAGATGCAAGAAAGGAAAGATTACATATGGTAATTAAAAGTAAACTCTATTTTCGTTTGAATAGCTTCAAAAGAAGTTGTCAGGAATTACAGCGGTTCACTACGCTCATTGCTGGATTTCGGGCCGGACTTGGAGGTAAACAGCCTTAAATTCAATGCTATTAAAATCCAATTTGAATCGGATTTAAAGCGACGAGCGAGCAGTCTAATGTAGGGCTACCATATGTCT
>JBAGKK010037192.1:0-10690 GCA_037177015.1 Euceroptres primus | reverse complement strand
ATTATATTTATTATATATTATTATTTCCCATATTAATACTAGATAATTGCAGTCTTTTTCTGAAATTTTTCACTTTTTGTCCTTTTCGCACTTATTGAGGTAATAATTAATGCAAGTCAACAAACACAATTGTTTAAACAATTTATTATTAATTATAACAATATTCTCTTGGAATAATGCTAGAAAGCTGCGGTTTTTTCTAAAATTTTCCATCTATTGTCCACTTTTTAATTAGAGTGAATAATAATTATTTCAAGCTAACATACATAATTCTTTAAACAATTTATTGTTATTTTTAATAACAGTCTCTTTGAATAATGCTAAAAAGTTGCGGTTTTCCCTGAAATATTCAACTTTTTGTCCACTTTTCGCTTAGATTGAGTTAATCATTAATTTAATTTAACAAAAATAATTGTTTAAACAAATCATTATTGTTCATAACTATCTTCTCTCATAGTAATGCTAGATAGTTGTGGTTTTTTCTAAAATTTTTGACTTTCGGTCCACTTTTCACTTAGTGAGGTAATAATTAATGCGAGTTAAAAAACATAATTATTTAAGTAATTGATTATCGTTTATAATTATCTTCTCTTAGAGTAATGCTATAAAGTTGTCCTTTTTTCTGAAATCTTCCATTTTGCTTTGACTTCTTAGTTATGAATAAATAATAAATGAATATCAAGAAGAATAATTTTTTAAATAGTACTTTTTTCAAAAAGAAGGGTTTTTAATCTTTTCCTAATGTTTTAAAAATAGTGATTTGTACAAAAATGTTATCTTACAATAGAGATATAAATAAACGATAACTGAAAAAAATGGTTTAGCTGTTTCAGCTAGACGTTTAGCTGGATTTCGTCTTCTAAGAAAATATAGCTGTGTTACCTAAATTTATAGCTGAGTTACCTAAATATCTAGCCGTTTTAGCTAAATATTTAGGCAATACAGCTAGAAATTTAGATAACACAGCTATATTTTCTTAGCAGACGAAATCCAGCTAAACGTCTAGCTGGGACAGCTAAACAATTTTTTTTCAGTAATGGAATAATTTGGAGGAGGTGGGAACAGTGGGTCTAAGAATGACTTGTAAAAATTTTCTTTTGAATTACAACACAAAGTTTATTGCAAAGCGTAAAAGAAAAATTTGGATTTGCATACATTTTACTATCAGCCCCCGCGCCCCCTCCTTCCCTGGAGAAAACATGTTTTCATCGATGATAATATACATGTATGAAGATAAAAAAGGCCTGAATTAAATAATTAACTTGCATTAATTATTACCTCACTAAGTGAAAAGTGAACAAAAAGTTGAATATTTGAGAAAAACCGCAATTTTCTAGCATTACTATAGGAGAAGATAGTTATAAATAATAATTATTTGTTTAAACAATTATATTTCTTAATTTGAAATAATTTTATCTTCACTCTAACTGAAAAGTGGACAAAAGGTGGAAAATTTTAGAAACCACTGCAACTTTCTAACATTATTCTAAGAGAATATTGTTATAAATAATATTCAATTGTTTAAACAATTATTTCTGTTAACTTAAATTGATTATTGCCTCGCTCTTACTGAAAAGTTGGAAACAAGTTGAAAATTTCAGAAAAAACTGCAAGTTTCGAGCATCATTCAAAGAGAATATTATAAAAAATTATAATAAATTGTTTAAACAATTATGTTTGTTAATTTGAATTAATTATTACCTCACTCTAATTTAAAAGTGAACAAGAAGTGGAAAATTTTAGAAAAAACCGTAATTTTTTAACATTATTCTAAGAGAATAAATTATTATTATAAATAATAATAAATTGTTTAAACAATTATTTCTGTTACCTTGAATTAATTATTGCTTCGCTCTAATTGAAAATTTGAAAAAATGTTGAAAAATTTATAAAAAATCGCGACTTTCTAACTCTATTTTAAGAGAAAATTGCTATAAACAATAATAAATTATTTTAAAAATTTATTAAAACATCTGATTGTCAGAATAAAAGTAATATTTTATCTATTAGAAACAATTTGTATTTAAAAAGCCGGCAAGCAATCACAATTAGCGCTAAAAACTCGCAAAACCCAATTTTTCACTTATGGGTTTTTTTTTTGGGACCCTGTAAAACAGAGTTTTGGGGATGATATTTCAAAAATAATTGTTGATTCGTATTCGATGGCCGATTGCGAAGAGAAATTTTCAGTTTCAACTCGATTCACCTAATATTGACGATTCTGAATAAAATTTACAAAAACGTCTTTTTTCTCATGGGAAATACGTGTTTTTCATGGGGCTTGCGGAATCTCTAAATATAATTTTTTTTTAAAGGCATTTCTTTTTTTGTGGATTAGAACAAATTTGGGGGGGGGGTGAGGGCATGAAAATTCGAATAAAAAAATTTTGGACCACCCTAATGTACATGTGATACATATTAAATATTAAGTAGTGAAGCACCAGTCATGGAAGTGAATGTCAAAAGAAAAGATGCTATAATTCTTTTTAAAACATTTCGGTCACTGTTTGAACCCCCTACAGTCAAAAAAACTTTTATTAGATCTGTAAAAAACATACAAAGAAGGTAGAAAAAATGAATAACAAAATAAAAAATAATATATGATAAAAGTTGACAATATTTCGTAAGAAACTCAAGAATAAAATAAGTAGAAGAAAGGTTGTCTCGTAAAAAAGAGGCCCTCAATTTTAAATCTATATGACGAGGAATAAGTATCGATAACAGTGAAAAAGCGGAAGGTCAATAGGAAAAACAACATATCTCGTATAAATTAAAATACAAATATAAAGTCAGCGTGAGTATTATTATCTTGTAATATTATCATCCATTATTTTTTATTTTGTTATACATTTTATATATATTAAATATTACAGGTTATCTGCACAGGTCCGACTGTATATCATGCTGTTAGAGAATTTTATCTGCATCGACTTTAAAGTTTAGAATGGCGTGGCAAAATCTTAACCTACGTATCCAAACACTGCAAATTTATTTGAAATCACAGAAACACGTTGCTGAGCAGAAGAAAATTAAAAATTACATCATTTATATTATCTCTAACTTGACAATTGTCATCCATTTTGTGAAAATAGATGGGAACAAAATTGTTTCGACAGCTGGATGACAGTTCGATTCGAGATTCTACGATTCTCAAAATGAGAAAAACAGTCTCAATTCAACATTTCATCACTAGATTCTCAAAATGAGAACGATGTTCTCAAATTTGTTGCACCTAGAAACACCACCAAAAGTCGTGTAGATTTGAAGATCATCGTTTCACTGTGGGGGGCACTGACGTCATATGGCGTCAAACGCACGTTCCTTACGGGTTGTTGTTGCAATTTTCATAAAACTTTGTGCCTAGAGGTTTTTTGGCTCGCAGAACGCGAATCCATGATCCAAATGTCAAAATTCAAAGTGGCTGATCCAAAAAACCTTAGGATGCCAGGATTGACGAAAATCAAAGTTCAGTTTTATCTTGTCGCCCAGGGCACATTTCTTTGAACACAGCATGCCGCTCAAGGGGTTAATTGTTATAACTCTTGGTTTTGGTCGCAATAAGATCTCGTTTTCCATCGCTTTATTTTATCTGAGGAAGTATCCGTTTTTCCAGATTCTTTGAGTGCATTTGCGAAGGCACTCTTATTGTGCCATTACGTAAGGCGCGGTTATCTTTAACAGGCACGAAGGAAGCAGTGGCTATCTTAACACACCATTGTTATTCGAGTAATGGGTTATGAAACGAGTAAGGTACCCAATTCTAAAGTAAGAGCAGTGCTCTCCCGCTATTGCCGATGCCAGTAAAGTCTACGTCGCAACTGCGCTACATTCGCACAATTGACTTTATGGTCGAAGCATAAAGGCGTACCTTATGAGCCTGCGGATAATCGTCTGTCGCTGCTCGAGCACTGACTTTTTCAACTTTTTTTTAACCTTTCAGCTTTGCCGTTATTGAGGAAACGATCAGATAACGATTCTCGGTATCTGCAGATACGCTGAAAAGGTTTGTCTATAAACGAACAATGCCAAGCATCTCAGAAAGAAGTCACTATTGTGTCCTTTAAAGTCTGCATAAATTGAACAACCTATTTTGCAGATGATACAGATTTGAGGTTTTAAAGGTCAGTCTTGGAATAGTGTGCAGTTGGTCGCTTCTTGTTTTGATGACTTACATTTAGATATCGTAGGTTGAGGTATGCAACATCATCGTGAGAATGTGCTTCGTAATCATTTGCATATAGCATATTGTGCTGTCAGAGATCTTTATTACCTTATTTTCATGAGGTATCTTATCGGTAATCTATACCTCGTGATAATACGTGTCGTATTGATAAACCTTACACCATGGATTACATAACTGGGGATTGTATCTGAGCGTTTCCCTTGAACTTGAGGAAGTGGTTAGCTTCTGTTCTATGTTGTTATTTCTCGCCAACTGGCTAACTATATATATTCTAATTGAAAAATGATTCATCAGGCGTTCAACTACACTGAAAAAAACTGGTCTTTCTATTAGAACTGAATTTTTCTTCCAAAAGGTTGACTAATGCTAAGGAATTTCAAGTTTCTCCTGCGTAAGGATGGTAATATCAACTTCAACTTTAGTCGAAAGTCGACTTTCATCTCTTCAAGGTCGACTTTTCATGATCGACTTTCAACTCCTGAAGTGGAATTTTATTATTTTTTCCAATTATTGTAAGGATAGCACACGTTTTTTAGTTTTCTTAGTTTTGTGCAAACATTACCAAAGATATTTAAGACTGTACTAAATCAAATTTGAAATAATTTCCTTATTTAAACTACATTTGTACACTGCGTCCCTGTTTTAAAAAAATCTTTTGTAAATGTTTTTTCTAGAATTCTGTCATAAACTTCTAAAATTTTTTAGTTCTTTCCAAATTTTTTTTAAGGCTTTCAAAAACTCTACAGAATTTTAGGAAAATTTTGAAAAGAGTTTAGAAGATTCTTTAAGATTGTGGGAGTCTTTTGTAGATTTTGAAGAGTTCTAAATGATTCTGCAGAATTCTGGAAATTTTGTAGTTCAGAATATTCTCGTCTAGAAGATTCTAGAAGCTTATAGAAGAATTCAGATTCAGAAATTAGAAGTTCGTAAAATTTTAGGATATGTTAGGGTTTTTCGACGGAAATTAGTGTTTTTATAGAAATAACAGTACCTTTTGATAGAAACTTACAAGTTTGTAAAATTTTAGATTACGTAAGGTTTTTCGAGGGAAATTAATACTTTTGTAGAAATATCAGTACCTTTTGATGAAAAATTACAAATTTGTAAAATTTTAGATTATGTTAGGGCGTTTCAAGGGAAACGAATACTTTTATAGAAACAAAAATATCAATTTTTGTTGAAAAACCCTAACGTAACCTAAAATTTTACAAATTTGTGATTTTCCATCAAAAGGTACTGATGTTTCTATAAAAGTATTCATTTCCCTTGAAAAACCCTAACATAAACTAAAATTTTATACACTTGTAATTTTCCATCAAAAGATTTCTATAAACGTATTAATTTTCCTCGAAAAACCCTAACATAACTTAAAATTTTACAAGCTTGCAATTTTCCATCAAGAGGTACTGATTTTTCAATAAAGATATTAACTTCCCTCGAAAAACCCTAATATAATCTAAAATTTTACAAACTTTAATTTTCCATCAAAAGGTACTGTTATTTCTATAAAAACATTAATTTTCGTCGAAAAACCCTAACATCTTAAAATGTTACGAACTTCGAATTTCTGAATCCGAATCTGAATTCTTCTATAAGCTTCTAGAATCTTCTAGACGAGAATATTTTGAACTACAAAATTTCCAGAATTCTGCAGAATCATTTAGAACTCTTCAAAATCTACAAAAGACTCCCACAATTTTGAAGAATCTTCTAAACTCTTTTCAAAGTTTTCCTAAAATTCTGTAGAGTTTTTGAAAGCCTTTAAAAAATTTGGAAAAACTGAAAGATTTTAGTAGTTTATGACAGAATTCAGAAGATTTTTGAATTACCGATAAAATTTTTGAAAAAATTCTAAAATATTTTTAGAATGTAGAATATTCTACATTCTAAAATAAATGTAGAATATTTGTAGAATAATATATTTACAAACTTGTAATTTTCCATCAAACGGTACTGTTATTTCTATAAAAGTATTAATTTCCCTCGAAAAACCCTAACATAACCTAAAATTTTACAAACTTGTAATTTTCCACCAAGAGATACTGATTTTTCAGTAGACATTATAACTTAGATATTATAACTATAAGATAAGATATTATAACTTCCATCGAAAAACCCTAATATAACCTAAAGTTCCACAAACTTTAATTTTCCATCAAAAGGTACTAGTATTTCTATAAAAAAATTAATTTCCGTCGAAAAACCCTAACATAATCTAAAACTTTATGAACTTGTAATTTTCCATCCAGAGGTAATACTTTTCAATAAAAATATTAATTTCCCTCGAAAACCGGTAACGTAACCTCATATTTTGTGAACTTGTAATTTTCCATCAAGGGGTATTGATTTTTCTTTAAAAATATCAATTTTCGTTGAAAACACTAACAAGACTTAAAATTTGCCGAACTGGTTATTTCTCTTTGTGAAATGTGGTCTGCACTTAATATAATTAGCTTTAATTTCAAGAAGTCCTTTGGAGCGAGACCTATTCGTTTTTTAATATCGTCATTACCGACTTCATTGACTTTTAATAACGGGCACTCCTATCTTATAAATTATCTACTTTTAAAGTCGAATTTTCGAAAATTGAAAATCGATTAATCGAAAGTCGACTTTTTACTTTAGTTTTCCAATCCTACTCCTGCGCAGAAGACTTCTATGGTTGGTGCAGCTGCGCAGTAGAGTTCTGTGGTTCGTACAGCTGCGCAGTAGAATTCTATGTTTGGTGAAGCTGCGCAGGAGAGTTATATGGTTGTTTCAGCTGCGCAGTAGAGTTCTATGGTTGGTACAGATGCGCAGTAGTGTTGTATGGTACTTATAGCTGCGCAGTAGAGGTGAATAGTACTTAAAGCTGCGCAGTAGTGTTGTACGACACACTAATCTTTATACAACAAACCACCAAACATTCTGAATCATTCTTTTTTGGACCCACCCCGTAGTGGTCGACCCCAATAGCTTTTAGTAGCATTATCGTTCATTTTTTGCCGAAGGTGACGAGGCAAGAGTGAAATAATGACCGAGCTTTGCGTGTAACACAGGAGATCGCATAGTGAACCCGATAATATGGTAATACTTGAGACGATAGGATCGCATTCGCCCTGCGTGGCACAGTGAGTATAGTGGGAGTCATAGATAGTGTGCGGCCAGGTTAGACTCGTAGTGCCCTGCGTGCGTCTACCGAGAAAGTGCGCCACGTGATTTTATAATGCGACGACGTCGACATAAGACACGCACGAGGCTGGGGCTAGACGGCGCGTATAATACACCGTGTACACCAACCAAGTGCTTTTAGCCTACACGGCACATGTGCTCAACCGTGTGTTACCTTACGAGATATCTAACGCGTTAATTATACTTTTATCTACACCTGATTATCACGCCTAATCTATTTGACGCTGTATAACGCCTTTGTTCTACGTCAAGCGACATTACCGGCTGGCGCGGACTTTGTAGACCAAGCCAAAGTTTAATTATCCTTCCGAAAGGTATTTTTATGGGGCTGAGTTCCATGTGCTTGTTTTTGAGAGCTTATTTTCATGGGATGGATTGATTTTTGTTCCAGAACCGAATTTTATATCCTGGTTTTAATTAGGCACTGAAAGAGCATATAAATAATTTTGATGCGTCATAATGCAAGGATTCGCACCTGTCGTTATAGCTTTTAACGAGCGGGTATTCTCTCATATGGTACCGGGCAACGATAACTCCCGATTATCGATTGTTTTATTGACTCCTGAGGGGTATAACCTCAGTGCAATATAGCAGCTGGTTGTCACGCTTTTTGCACAGGAACAATATCGCGTTGCTGTTCATTGATTGGTTGCATTTTTCCAGGCTGTGAGCAGTTCCCATGGCGCCTTGTTTGATTAGACATTCAAGAATTTCTTATTCGAATATATATATGTTTTTGATTTAAAAAATAAATGAGAAAATCATTATGCCTTACAATTTACTCTCTTGAATACTATTCTAAACAAGGTAACATGAATCTTTCCGATATTTGACACCAAGTGTTTCAACAAATCGTTTTCCTTGCTGTGGTTAGGAGTGACTGCGCCGAGTTGTTTGAGCGAGCGATTGATTTTTTCATGCCAGCAATAGACATCGGAGAGGACTGTATCGAGTGAGACAGACGTGTGCCCTCAGTTAAATAAGCGAGGGAGAGAGACAGACGAGGCAAAGCTTGCTCCGACAGCATTCCATCTCCTCGCCGAGTGTAGACTGTAGAGTCGAATACAAGTAACAAGCTTAAGGGCCGCGACACACTGAAAAGCACATCCTTACTTAAGTACCTACGTACAAGCAATAAGAGAGAAAGAGATTGGAAATAACAAGGAGTCCCAAAAAAAACTTGTGTCTCTTGTACTTAAGCTTCTTATTTTATCTCATACTGCATACCTCTTCTTACCGACTACATCAAAGTGTTTTTGTCTCGTGTCATGACCCTAAATAACAACCTTTGAAGGTTTACCTTCTGGAGAAGCTGATATCGATCTTAACTTTATGAAATGCTTCAATCTCCTGTATTTACAGTAATCAGTAAATAATTTGAAAAGGAAATAATTTAAAAGGAATATTATTTGAATGAGAAATAATTTACCACAGATGTAAAAAAGATGTACATTTTTTTCCTTTGTTTTATGGTCAATCTTGCACTTAAGATGATGGGGTAAGGTTTGACGCCAAAGATGGGATTAAACCGTTAAGAGGAGAGGTGCTTTTATGTGCAGTTTATTGTTGACCTTCGTGGCGCCATTAAAGCTAGAAGCGTTTGACTGACGATACAGACAGCGTAGATCCATAAGTCAGAGAAAGCACAAGGCGTCAGTGTCAGCGACCCACGCGCTCCACGATGGAAACGAATGAACAGCGTGGGCAGGCACTAATGGGAAACTGCACTATCGACCAAACGTGGACGAATCGACGTTGATATTACCAGTGTACGTACCATGTCGTACGTATTCCTTATAAAATGAGATTTCGATCTTGGCTATTAAATCGTTTAAACCCAGCCACTCGACTTCCGTCCTCTCTTCTCTCCTTACCTCGTTACGTGCCGTAAAATGTTTACGGCCATATATGCTGTGCTGCACCATGATGGGTTGTCCGATAGGATAAAATTGCAAGAACATTGGTCTTTCTCCTCCAACTCTGATGCAGTTTACCTTTTTTGTAATTTCCACTTTTAACCACATTCTCCAGGATTAATTAAATACAGACATTTCATGATTTGCTGGACCTGGAGTAAATACATTTTCAATGTTCGCTTTTCAACTTCGCAGGTTGGAATCTTGAAATCTTTGAAGTTTATCTATATCCTGATGCCTTTGGGAGTGATCGGCACTAAGAAGATTATCTGGCTAATCGGGAAGTAGCTGGGCACGCTTACGTGAATCCCCCCCCCCCCTGAGTGACAATTAGCGTGAGTTAAGCGGGTGTAAAATCGCATGTAAACAGTGCTTCAAAGCCGGTCGTGGCCACGAGGCTTACCCAAGTTCTCATTTCTCTTTTTGGTGCTCGGTGACGTAGCGCCAGCCGAAGCCTCACCAAGAACAGCCGCGTAATCCTCCTAACCGATTGCCAACAATCCACGAATCCCCTGCTAATTCTGGATCAATTATATATATATATTTTTTTATTATTACAATCAAACTTGTTTCCAAAAAAAAAAATTGGAAATTGGACTTAGGTATGTGGATTACTAGACAGAATTTAGTTTCAACTACTGAGATCAATGCACCCAGTTTGAAGCGGAGAAATGAATGACTCCTGGCAAACGTAAAGACGTGCATGACGAGATGTCATCGCCGAGCAAGCGTCCGACAAATTATTCTCGGCACAGAGCCAGCGACGCTAAATTAAGTGTAAACAAAGTGCTCAGCAATTAAACAAATACGCTAATACCCTTCGAATCCCAATTAATGTGAATCGTTTAATTTGCACCAGCACCCACCTCGTCACCCAGGTGCTGGTGGATTGAACTGGAAATTAAATGGGATAGCGAGGTGCGTGCACACACGATTCAATGAGCAATAGATTCTTGTGACGCATAGCCAACCACGAGTTCACTGAATGGATAACAGCCACCGCCGGTATCGAGCTTCGCATTTATCAACACTATCAATCTATCAAAGAACAATGTACTGATACCAGAGCTAGCCACTTTTCACGCTATTGCCTATTTTTAGCTTAAAACTAATTGTGGTATTCCCAGAATTGCCGATAGTTGGCTAACGAAGACAGTTTCTCACAAGTGGTGAATATAAGAATCTCATTCACCACTTGCGAGAAACTTTCTAACATGAATTCAAAGAAAATTCTGTGGCTTTCCGGTCTAAAGTGTTTTATTCAATGGGTTGAATTGTCAGTCGACGTTTCGGGCTGGAACCAACCTAGTGATGCCGTTTGTCGAGACTCAAGGAATGTAAACAATTAATAATAATATAAAATATAAAATTATTTATTCATATTTTATGATATTTCAAGTCCTTGAATTGAAAAACTTGA
>JBAGKK010037181.1:0-10690 GCA_037177015.1 Euceroptres primus | reverse complement strand
TTATAGAATTGATCCCCCGGTACATTTCGCGTGTATTATTTTGTTTTTTATGATTTTCGATTGCTAGTATTTTGTTCCACGTTTTCTTCTACATAATTTAAAAGAGAATAAAAAAAAATATTAAAGAAAAATTTTTTTTTAAATTCACTTTTTTCAAAAAATCAATTTTGATTATGATTTTTAGAAAAAAAAATTTTCAAACAATTTTTTAAAATTATTATAATAGGCCTCAGGTACGTTAAAAAATCTTTCCACAGCACTAAAGTGAAATACCAATCGGATTTATCTAAGAGAATTTACACTAACTTGAAGGTAGGTGAAAAAGCCAAAACTTTGGACCCCTGTATTTTGAGAACTGTGAAATATTTAGGCATATGGTTTGGTGTTCAAATGTAGGTCTATTAGCAAAACGGATCAAAAAAATTTTCTAGGTGGGAATGGTACATGTATTTAACCCCACATAGAAAACGATTATTTCGTTATTTGACATGCAAAAAAATGCTTTAGATTGTTGGGCACAATTTTCCGTCGAAAAACTCTGTTTATAAATGTTAAAAAATGTCGCAATAGTTTTAAACGGTAACGGTTTTAAATGTTTTATAAATTACTGTTTTGAGCTGGGCGCAGGAGAAGAAGACGCCTAATAGATGACAGTTTTCGGAAAGCAACCGATCACTCGTTACATGATTTGGTACTTCTTAGCAAGAGTTCAATTCACCACAGTGAATATATTGAAGTAACATTAGTTATAAGCAAGGACTTTAACATTGCTTCAAACTGAAAGCATGTCGGCTTGTTGCTTCCAAAGTCGTGGCTTTTCACATTTCCGAAGAAATTTTTAAGAGGATCTTGATTTAGGTTGCGCGTGTTGAAACTGACAAATCCACATGCTTTCAGTTGTTGCCACAACAATTTGAATCCCTGTAGAGTGTTTATTAAGTTTTCCAAACATGGAGTATCGGTTTTAAAAGGCTTCCGACTTACTGGGTCTACAAACTGCATGCTTTTTAATTGCCGCCTTGTCTCAGTAAAGAATAGGTCGTGGTATAACGTCTCCGACCAGGGAATTCGCTTTGGGCATTCGACTCCGGAACCGCATGGTTGTTCATTAAATGAAGGAAGGCGGCCCTGTGAATTCCCTCTGGTGGATCCTCCTCTCCCCAATGTCTTAAAGATTCCTACAGAAATTGAAATAAATATAAAATTGAACATAGAAGACTTTAATGTAATTGTATTAATTTCAGATAAAAAAGTTGAAATAAATTTTTTACGCGTAGTGGATAGTAAATTTTACCTTCCGGCCTGGCAGAGATGTCGACGAAACTGCCGTTTCTCGACTGAAGACTTGCATCATCAGTTTAACTCTCATCTTGTTAATTTTCTTTATGTACACGTGTTGCTTCGTCAGATCCAAATTTCGTTCCATGAACTTTGAAAATACGTCGATTTCGTTTGCAGTAATTATATGCTTCCACGAAGCTGTCTTTCTGTCTTCATCCTTTTGCTTCGGTTTATCGAATTCAATCTCTATGTCTTTTGTTAGAAAATTGTTTCGCATACATTTGAGTAAATAAGGCGGGTCGAACAGAGACACAATTTCTACATCGTCGATTAGGATCGGCTAATCTGTAGAGAAAGAAAGTAAGGTGGTTATTGCAGAAAATATTTTGCAAGCAAATAAAGAACATAAAGTGAAAATAAAAAAGGAGAATTTTCTTCTCTCTAATTTTGTCTGTGTCCGCTTGTAAGGCCTTAATTGCCTTCATATTCGATGATCGTTGGTTGTAGACAGTCGCTGAGACTGTAAGACCTGCTGCTGTCACTGCTCGCACAATTTCCTTCATACAGAAAGCTAGCTCTCCTTGAGTTGTTTGAGAGGCACAGAAATTGTAGGTTAGAGGGTGTGCTCTGCACATCTAAAGGTACGGTTTGTACCCCAATCCTCATCGCCAATTATTTTGTCCTTCTCCCGAGAATATTATTCGTGAAGCTTTAGGGAAACTTCATCCCACATTAATACGCACACCTCTTGCTTGTCTTCCATTCGTTCAGCTGCTTCCTTCAGGTAATCCTTTACAGTTGTTGTTATTTCACAGTCTAAACGAATTTTTGTCAGCACTTGCGAAACTCTTTTGGACTTCGCAGTGGCAAGAAGCTGCAGAGGTGGATGCAGATCTCTTGTAAATTGATAGGCGTGTTTCGGCGGTCTTGTTTCAACTTATTTGCATTCCGAAGAATCATGGCGATGAATTGTCTCTGCACTGTGGAAAGCTTTTCGATGTGGCTGTCGAACTCTTTTGCCTTAGTATATGAATTTATTTTTGTTTTATGTACGTTCATTGAATTTTTTATTTATTTACGCACCTCGAATACGTTGTTTTCGTCATTCCGAGAGAGCGGGTATCTACACACAGAATAGGTTATACATTAGAGGTACGTTATAGCCGCACTTTTGTCACTCCGCGCTTGCGCAGTATGACTAGCTGATATTTTCACCAAATATCGTAGTCTCAAGCAGACGAATCTTTCGCGCCCGATGCATTAACTCCCCCCCCCCCCTCCACGCCCCGCGCTCTGCGTCACTAAGCGACGCAGCGCACAAGGCAAGCAGAAGGCATATTTCTAGATTTCATTTTATTGAACATAGCACATTTCGTGATTGCCCGCGAATGACGAAAACAACGTCCTCTCGGGGCGTAAAGCATCGTACGTCCCGACAGGCCAACACCGTTCCCGAGCCGGACGAGTTTTCACCCCTTGTCTTCGCCTCGCGTGCACCTCCGGCGCGCTCGGCTCCGACTCGGGCTGAAAACATCGTCCTTGCTCGGGAACGGTTATGGTTGGCCTGCCGGGACGTAAGGTACTACGTACGTACGTACATTTTATTAGGAATGCAAGTCTTTGATAAAAATTAACTACAGTTATACTACGTTTTTTTCCAGCTTTTACGATTAATTTTTTTAAAATAAATTATAATTAACGCATTCTTACAATTTATTAGGAATACACGTCTTTGTTAAAAATTAATTAGATTTATACGACGTATTTTTTGTCTGGCTTTTACGTTTAAAATTTTTGTTATAAATTAAAATTAACACATTCTTTCGAACGAGTTTTACATACCGAAATTGGATAATGATCAATAATCGATTTTGAGATTTTATTTTATTGTCCAAGAGTGGTTCTTCATGTTAAAAATGATGGACGTTTTTAAGGTGCGTTTTACTCTATAGAAGCACGATATGAAAAGTTTCTTTAAGAATTTTTTATAAAAACCTAAGTCCACTTAGGCCGTTTTTCTCAATTATATCTATTTACGAAAAAAATAACAGTGATCCGCATTTCGACCTCTGATCCGTATTAAGTTCTTTTGGCCTACACTCTAAAAATAAACTATTAATACTTTTGGCACCTTTTGGCCACATACTGAAGTTTTTCTCAATTTCTTGAATTTTGAAACACTTTGATTTTTCATTCCTTAATAAAGTATAATGCTTTATTTTTGAATTATAATTATTAGATATTGCACGTATAACATTGAATTTCTTATCGTATATTTTAATTTTCAACATTTAAAAAAAATCGAACCCTCCAGCCTCAAAACTGAGGATGTGAGACACTTTCAAAGTTCGAAGTCTGCGAAACAGCATTTCGAGAAAATCGCAGTTGAAGTTTTCATTGAAAAAAAATTAAATTCCAGTTGAAAATTAAAGAAATGTTGTTTCAAAAAACTCTGTGACAACATAAAGGCTGTAGTTATATATTATAACTTTTAAAATAATGATCGAATATCGATTTTTGTTATAATCGACAAAATGGTCTGTTTTGAAACATCACTTATTTTGTGAAGTTCTAGTTCGAAGTTATAGAGTGAAGTTCGTAATCGTATTGTTAATGAAATTATGAAGGAATAAAATCAAAAAAGAACCTTAAAGGTTAAATAATAAAAAAGTTATCGAACATAATTCTGAACAAACATTTCAATCTAACCTGCAACTTTTATAAAGTACATTTCTCCAATTTTTCGATCATTTTCCCCAAGAAAGTGCACTTCAATGAAACAGTTTCTAAAAATAGTCCACGACTTAACAATTTTATAAATTTTATTGTGAAAAACTGGAAAATTGGTAGTTAGGTGAAAAAACTGACTGAACCTAACTTTCGTAAAGTAAAACTTTTGTTAAATTTCTTTCACTTCCCTTCGCTTCTGAGACATATTTCTAGTACCAGTTGATTAAACAAAGGTTAAAGTATCATACTACATTGAAAACCAAAAATCCGAAATTTCTGCTCTTAGTTACAAAAACGCAAATATCTCGGAAACCGGAATCGACAAAGTAGGCTGTTTCAATAAAGACGTACACTTATACTGATTTACCATTATTTTACAAATTGGCTTCCTGTACACATAGGATGTTATAAAGGAGGATGTTTTTTGTTCATTGCAATCATCAATTACTGTACCCATATACCCACCACCGCACCGTGAATTTCGGAGCCTATGGAGTGTTCGTCCCAGGCCTGCCAAATATTGTTTGTGCTTAGTTCTCGTAATCGATAATCGAAGAGTGCAAGCTTGTAGAAATACATATCGTAGTGGGTCGACAGAGAAAAAACAGTGCATTCTTTGTCAATGACGAGCTTCAAATAACTTTAAAAAATTGTTTTCAAGAAAAAAATAACGTCAAAATATTGTAAATGTGTCATAAAGAACAATATATTTAATCTAGCGCTGAGAGCGCTTCTTTAGTTATCTTGAGAGAAATTGCGAACCATTTTGTAACTACAATATGACGTCACTCAAGGACTACGTGATTCACGTGATTGGCTGTAGCAGACGACAAATTCTAATTGCACATTTTTACTGAAATCTAGCCCTCGACGCTAGATACGAGGAAACTGAGATCTATGACCCTCATTTTGGGGTTGCTTTCACAAACGGAGGGGCGTCTGCTTATTTTACTTCACAAACGGAGGGACATCTACTTATACTACTTCGTGTTCGCGGTTTTACTTGGCTTTGATTCACTACCGCGAGTCTTAGTTAACCTAAAAGTGGGTTTCCAAATAAAAAATAGATGAGAAACATAGCATTCGTTCTACTTTTTCAGGATTTGAAAGATTGAAATTTTAAAAAATAAGATATTGCAGGTGTACTGTAAATAGTTTTCAGTCACAAAATCATTGCTTTAAGGACATGTATCAAGGTGACCACGTGACTAATTGTCGGTAATTTCTTTTAACTCGGATATTTCCTAAAATAATAAAAATATTGTGTTAAAATTTGAGGATATGATAAAGGGAGGCTCTGGTGCGATACAACTTTTTCTATAAAAACATTAATTATGACAGTTATGTAGAATTAATTCTTTTTATACAAAAGCTGTACCGCATCAGAGGGAGGTGCCTCGCAGTGTACTTTCTCATATCCCACAATTGTAGCCCAATATTTTTATTCTTTTAGGAAATATCCGAGTTAAAAGAAATTACCGAAAATTAGTTACATGGTCACTTTAATACATGATCTTAAGGCCTCTAAAATTCTTGTTCAACATTTTTTTTTATTCTGTTAAAAATAAGTGCATGTATTGGACGTGATATTAGCCCATTTTTTTCAGGCATCCCATTCACAAACTAAGGGATCGTTCATAAACTACGTAGCCTTTTTGGCTATAGTTCGATACACTCGTATCTCCCTCTATGCCAAGCAACTGAGGAAGACACGAGTATACCACACTATAGCCAAAAAGGCTACGTGGTTTATGGACGATCCCTAATAATTCAAATAGATTTTCCATAGCAAATAAACGTGAAGAAAAGAATGAGGAATGTTTATTAGCTATAGAAAATCCATCTAAATTATTAGTTTTTGAATAGGATGCCTGAAAAAATTGGTTAATGTCACGTTCGATACATGCATTTAAATCTTTGATTATAAGAAAAAAATTCTTCTGACCTAAAAAAAAACTATGCTTTTATGTTTTAAAATGCACTGCATTACAAAACAGCTATTGACAAGATTAAAACTATTAAAACGACAAGCTCTCTTATATTACAAAATAGCTATTGTCAAGATTAAAACTAATAAAACAATAAGCGGTCTTTAATGTTTACTTTCAAAATCGTGATATAGAATTAAACTTCGGCTAGTAGATATTTACGTGAAATTTGACGAACAAAATCGAATCTGCTGATTTGTCCGGTTTAAAAAAAGAGTATATTGTCTCCACAACCATTTGTAGTACATTTGTTGATGAGGAAAACTCAGCCCAAATATGAAGTAGAAAACTTGAATCTTTTGCTATATATGTTGCTAAAACGTAATGCTAGGCCAAAAAAGTTCTTTAAACAAATTTGGATTTCTAAATTTTCTTATATTCTATACCCAATCCAAATTCTTGGATTTTTCTCCACCAACATTGACTTAAATGGAAGCGCGACATCCTTTTATTTATGTGTTAGGAAGAATGATGCGTATCGTCGAATGAATCGCAAATTCAAAATCAAGATAAATTACTTTTGGAGCGAAAGTCAAGCCCAGTTTTTTACATTCCGATACTATGTAAGCAAATGCGTTTTTATAAGAACTCAAAAGTTTCTCCGAGAAGCATGAAGAAAGAAAGGGTTTCTCTTTACCCCTTTTTTCTCCTCGCCTCAAGTTCACACGGAAAGAATTTCGGCACAGCAGACGTACCTACTAGCACACCAGCACAGGCGCCATACCATACGAAAGGAATAACGGTTGTCCTTCAGTTTGGCGCGTCTGCTGCGCCAAAATCGGCATAACAGTTATGCCGAACTTAAGTCTGACCTCAGGACGGAACTAGTGTGCAGCCCTCAACTTTTCGGCACCTTTCTACTTGCACTCCGCGAGTTAGAACCTTGTCGTTTGGACATGTCGATTTATTTTCCGAAAAACAACCATTTCGTTGATTTTGAACTTTGTTCAAAATTTTCGACAGATTTTGATTTAATAAAAATTTTAATTGGTTTCTTGATTTTTAACATAAAAAATTGAAATACGCATATCTTGCGGAACATATTTTTTTCAAATCGGAAAAATACGTGTCCTCTTATTTTGATGAAAATGTATCTCATTTATAGAGTATGACAAATTATTTCGGTCATACGTTCAATATAGTTTATTGAGTCAAAAAAACAACTTAAAATAAATAAAATAATTTTTCTTTTGAACAATATCATAATGATTTAAAAACTGTTGGACGGGTAGTCCCCTCTTCTTCTTCTTTTTTTTTTTTTTTTTTGTAAAAGAGGATGACTACATATAACTAAAAATGGACTCGAACAATTACCGCTTATAATTTTTTGTGTTTCGTGTCAACGACGATGTGTCAGATTCAGATGTAATTTTACCTTCAGAAAGACCCAAAGACGGGTAGAAACGTCGGTTTATTTTAAGTTTTTTTTTTTGATTAAATAAACGTATATTGAATGTATGACCGAAATAATTTGTCATTCTCTATAAATGAGGTACATCTTCATCAAAAAAACGTTCGATGAAAGGTTAAATTTTAAGACTGTTGTCTTTAATTTTTAATTTCTAATTCCTCTTATTTTCTTTGAAAAATAACGTAGATATATCAGCAATTTATTCTGTGACTTGAAGTTAGTCAGCCTGCCTATTTTGAAGGGGATTCAGTTTTGTCTGGAATCTCAGAATGCCACGTAAATAACCAACAAGTGCAATTTAATGCCAAGCAAGGACATCAAATTTTCTGCTTCTTTACGAAAGAATCTAGGGGCCGTTCACTGTGAAGGTGACGACCGGTGACTAACCAGTGATTTCTAATATGTACGGGAGAGGCAGAGACAAAAGCATTAGAAGAGCAAGAAAGACAGACTGTTATCAACTTCCCGCCGACTAGTCGAGTGAACAGACCCGCGGCAAGAATATAAGAATATTTTTCCGCAATGACTAGAAGCTTTTACAAAAATTTAATTGTTCGATCATTTTTCTTTACCTTTAATCCGCTGCTTTTCGTTCATTGGAACAACCAAACTATGATCTATTTGAGGCATGGAAATTGTAACGTTTGGCAAAACAAGTTTTTCACGGGCTTTAACCTTTATGGAAATATTTCGTCAATCGCTGCGCTCCCTAACTTATTTCTACTCTAACGCCGCGCCGTAGAACGTGTTTTCCCATTGTCACTACCACACGGAGAAAATCTGGTTAGGAAACTTTACCCAACTTTTGATTACAATTGGGATATATGGACCAGTTGGAGAATGTTTAACATTATTGTAATAATTTGTGACGTGCAAAATGCTAAAGAATACATGGCAGTCCGGTAAACTTTAATTACGCAGATTAAAATGTCGAAATGTACAGTAAAGATTTTCAAAGGTAAAAATTAATGCACGTGGTGTAATTATTAAAAACTATTCTGTCATACATTGACGAAAAATTGGATAAAATGCCATGTTAGTTAAGTAAAGTTTGCAAATATAGAGTGACGTAAACTTTAAATTATGCAATGTTAATGATTCCCTTAAAATTGATTATAGAATGACAAATTTCGGTGAATCTTTCTCAATAAAAAATGTATTATTTACTCGAAAGTTCGGTAAAGTTTAAAATGAATTGTAGAGAAAAATTGCTTTTGGTTATGTTATTATCTCCTCCATATTGTATAAAAGTTTATCCACTGTGGAGGAGCTTTTCATTTTTGCTACGTTAGACTTTATTCGACTGTTGGATAAACCGACGCGACGTCACACGGCATCTCCCACCACCTCCCTAATCTTTCAGGATCTAATGCAAGTATTGAGCACCTCGAAGATATTTAACAATTTTTTAATTTGGAAGAAGATATTGAATTTTCAACTTACTTATAGTCCATGTTGATGTTTAGTATAATAATGGATATCAGTTGTAAAGTTGAAAAATAAAATTTGAGTTTATTTAAGTAGGAAATTGCAAAGTTGATTACCATGGATCGAATTTGACGCCCTTGGCGTAAACCTCAGTGATCCCATTTTCGTGTTTTTTGCCGTGTTAGTGGTTTTCATACTAAATTTGTAGTTTTTTCCTTTATTTAGTGGAGTGAAAAAATTATTTTTCATGTATATATTAGGAAGAATTTGTTTAATGCATTTATTGTTAATTTAAAAAGGTTAATTAATTAAAATTAATTAATTTAAAAGTAACTGAGGCTCATCTTTCGATTGCTCACAAGTTACGAGAAGGATTTTTCTATATGGAAAGAAGAGGGCTGTTATTGCAATCTTCGTGTGAAGATCGTGTTATTGCAAAATTATTATTTTGAATAAATAAAAAACATTGTTCAGTAAAATATACTCTTCTTTATATTCCTAAACTCTAATGTCCTTGTGATCATCACTTTTCCTTACTTCATTCCTTTTTTAAATTGATTTTGCTCAAATAAAAACAACAGTTTCAATTATTGTACATAAAATATTTAAAAATTTCACTTTTTCATAATTGTCATGTTTAGTAGGGCGGAGTGAAAATGCAAAAATTATTTGAATCGTTTGAGCTGAGGATAAGAATGGGTTAGCATCCAAAAAAAGTGAAAAAAATTTTGTTTAAATTGGTTAATATCTTCTGTTCCCTTTTTTGATTTGAAAATTCAAAAAAATTTCCTATTAGTGAAAAAATTATAGAGAATTTTGTATATGTGCAGTTTTTGCTAATAAACATTAACAAAAAATTATAAATTCAAAACAGAAATTTTTTGCTCAATTTAGAGTTTTTTGAAAATGTGCAAAAAACATGTTTTTTGGATTTAGTTGAAGTCACGCATTTTGGAAAAAGTTGTATATGTCGAACCTAAGCTTTAACCAGAGAAACTTGTTGTTTTGCTTTTTCGAAGAAAAAAAACATTTTTCGTAGCGTTTAAAAGTTTAAAAAAGCAAAATTCACTATTTTTGAACGCTTTAAGTACCACGAATTTTTTTTTTTAAAGGAAAATAACATGATTCTTTAGTTCAAGCTGAAGAAATTGCAGGTTCGACATATTTAACTTTTTCTAAAATGTGTGCAAACGACTAAATCCAGAAATCATGATTTTTTCACATTTTCAAAAAATCCTAAATTTAGCAAAAATTATTTTTTGAATTTGTAATTTTTTGTTATTGTTCATTAGCAAAAACTGTAAATATAAAAATTCGCTATGATTTTTTAACCAATAGGAATTTGTTTTGAATTTTCAAATCAAAAAAGGGAATAAAAGATATTAAGCGATTTCAAAAATTTATTTAATTACTTTTTTCGGATGCCAACACACATTTCTTTCCCCTCAGCTCAAACGGTTCGGTTAATTTTTGCATTTTCACGCCGCCTTACTGAACATGACAACTATGAAAATGTAAAATTTTTAAATATTTTATTTAGAATAATTGAAACTGTTGTTTTCATTTGAATAAAATCAATTTTAAATAGGAATGAAGCTAGTAAGGAAAAGTGGTGATCTCGTGGAAATTAGATTTTGAGAATATGAAGAAGAGTATATTTTACTGAATAATGTTTTTTATTTATTCAAAATAATAATTCTGCATATGTGTGTGTGCGCGCGCGCCCGTGTGTGTGTGTGTATGTGACGCGATCTGAGAAAAAGGCCCTTCGCGTTCCAGCGGAAATTTTACAGGAGAAGGAAAAGAAGAGGCGATAAGCCGATTAGAGGATCCGATATTATACATATATATA
>JBAGKK010037169.1:0-29148 GCA_037177015.1 Euceroptres primus | reverse complement strand
GATTGAATGTTTTTGAAAGCGCTCAAACAGAGGGAGTGTTAAAAGTTTAAGTTATCGCGCTCTAATCGGCCATACTTCTGAAGCCGATATTTATCGATGTATCGAGTTTTCGATATCTTTTCTACTATGCCCACGTAAGTCAGTCGAATTTGAATCTCCGAGTCGCATGTATCTTATAAATAAATCTCTTTACTTTATGATCCCAGACAAGAGACTTTTATTTGCTTTATTATAAAATACTTTCTTAGAAAATAAATAAAGAAAACTAGTGTATTTTTTGGCTCGAGGTTAGGGGTACCCCCTTAAAACACTGTTCGACTTGCATAAAATAATTTGTCAATTACGTAACTAATATATTATCTAACTAGCTATCTACTTAAACAACCGTATTTTTAATAAAATTAATCCGAATAGAATTTTAGGTAAAATTTGATAAAATAAGATACACTATCAATGTTGATGATTGAATCAGAATTATGTTTATTTTTTTAAAGCGAAGGAAAATCTCAAATAACTACTATTACATAAGCAATTATTATCGATAACTTTTTTTTCTACATCGTACTTCACAGTAGAAAAGAGTACTTAAAATTATTAGAACTTAAAATGGTTTGGGTTAAATTCAGTAAAATTTGTTTGGAATTAAGCAAAATTGATTTGATTTTAAGTGAAATTTGTCTGAATTTAAGACTCAATTCTGAAATTCAGATAACGTGGTATTAAATTTAGACTAATATTGCCTAAATTAAGACAAATTTTACTGAATTTAATCCAAATCATTTTAAGGTGTAACAATTTTAAGTATTGCCTTTTTAACTGTATTTGATTTCTCTTTGAAAATTTGTTATGTTTAACAATATAGTTATTTTTCTCAATTTTATAATATTTTACCTAAACCTATTTTAAAAAATTGAAATGCGATAACAGGTGAACATCCTTAAATTGCATGTTAATTATTTTATGAAACATTTTTTGTTATCCCTATTTGACACTATAAATATTGATACTATAAATATCATATTTCTTAAAAAAAAACTTCACCTTTTCTAACACCAATAGGTACTGCGATGACTAAAATAACAATAGAGAATTCGATTTTTTGCATTTATAGCATTCTAGCATTTATACGTAGTAGTTATAAATAAATGTCGAAGCACGCACCTATAACTGATAATAATAATTCTTTAAAAATAGTTGTGAACTTTTGCGGAGGCGCAGAAGATATAGTGTTGTGACTTGCAGAACATTCATAAAGTATTCAGTTTAACACAGTTGCAGTTGCTGAGAGTATCGAGATCCTATTCGCCCACGAAATAAAATAATGCCAAAGAAAGATAGGATTTATATATTTGTCGATGAATATTTCAGTTCAGATTACATTTTAAAAAAGCTTACAATATATCGTAAAATTTCCTAAGTATGACTCTTATAAACGAAATAATACTTTGGCAATGTTTAACGCAGAATAAGGAAATTTTACTGTAAATATAACTTTAAAGAGATCTGTTATATTTTTTAAAGGTACTCAAAATGAAAATAAAATAAACGACGCCTATCCTATCCAGCGTGTTACAAAACTGACTTTATGACTGTTTTTTTATAACAACTCACTCCATTTTGCACATAAGCTGTGTAATTTTCTTTCAATGAATCTGCATTTTCTAAATTTGCCCACGTTATAAAATTTTTAAGCGTTGACTGGTTTACTACATTTTTCGTAAAAATAAAATTTTAAGATCGCTCGTATATTAAGGAAATAAAATAATTTAATGATATATTTATTTATTAATACTTTGACTCTAATGAGTAATGGCTGAAGATTAAAAATTTTTTTGGATCTATTATCATTTTTAGATGATTTCACTCTAAACGGAATAAGAGATGATGAATTGCTCTCGTTTCAATGAACTCTTTTCTTAGAATAATATAAAAGATTCCATTTTCTTGGATTCTCTATGAAATCTAAGAGATGAGAAAGCAAGGAACTTTAGAATTTCACAAAGCAGAAATGCTTCGTCGTCTGCTCGATACTACACTTTATGGGAATAAGACGCAAGACTCTTTTGGATAGAAAATGCGAACAAGCACTTCTCGCCAAGTAATGAAAATGTGCAGTCGAAGGAACTTGAATATTGACAATATGCGAATGAAAACGTAATTCGTATTTAAAAATTTCCCCTGAGGAAAATAATAAATATTTTGAAAAATTTAATTTTGAAAACACAGTTGAAAATATGTTAAGAAAACACAGTGAAAATATGTTAAGAGTGTTTTTCCTATTTCAAAACTTTTTTCTGTTTTAGTAAAAAACATTTGATTTACTTGTTTGTATATCTTATCGAGTCGAGACTTTAAACGCTGAGAATGTTTATTAAGAGAACCTTTTTGCATGGTAAGTAGAAACAGTTATTCGCGGAATTAAAATCAATCCGGTTTCGGACTAAGTATTTATAATCATCCCGTCTTTTGAGATTTACGTACAGTTGAGGAAATAACGACTGAGATTTCTACCGGGAGACATTCAATCGGATTGGATAACATATTAAAACTGCAATTAAAATTTTAATTACCATTTTGATGCAGAGTTAACGTTCTATCTCACAACTTGTTAAATTACCTCTTGCAATAAAGTTCACGTAATTTCAGTTTCACTTGGAATTATATTTTAAGTTGAACTCATTTTAGGTCTTGAAGTAGATATGAACCTATTATTATAATATTAATGTGGACATTAATGAAAGACATGGTTTAATTTGATAATTTTTATATAAGGGGTGTATGTAAGTTACCGAAAGTGCAAGTAACCGAACCAGCATTATACCGAAATTTTGTTTACCGAATCCCCAAATTGACGAATTTTCATATTCTCGAATTTTCATTTTATCGAATTTTAAGTTTAACGAATTTTCATTTTAAATTTAAGATTAACTTTTATGTACCAACTTTTATGCAACTCACTTGTCTTCGACTTAAATAGTTTTAATATTGTACATGATATTGTAATTACAATGTATAACTATGGTTACCCGCCAGTGGCCCATTTGTACCAAGGAGAAAGTGTTCTTTAAATAAATAAATAAATATATTTTACCGAATTTGCATCTTACCGAATTTTCAGATTCACAAATTTTCATTTTACTGAATTTTTATTGTACCGAATTTTCAGTTTACCAAATTTTTATCTTACCGAATTTTCATATTACCGAATTTTCATTTTACCGAATTTTCATTTTACTGAATTTTCAATGTACCAAATTTTCAGTTTACCGAATTTACAAACTGAAAATTCGGGAATTTGCGATTTGGTAAGATGCAAATTCGGGAATCAGAAAATTCGGTAAGATGCAAATTCGGAAAACGGAAAACTCGGTAAAATAAAAATTCAGCAAGATTTAAATTCAGTAATATGCGAATTCGGTAAATTTAAAATTCGGTAAAATAAAAATTCAGGAATCTGAGAATTCGGTAAGATGCAAATTCGGTAAACTGAAAATTTGGTAAAATCAAAATTCGGGAATCTGAAAATTCGGTGAAATAAAAATTCGGTAAGATGCAAATTCGGAAAGCTCAAAATTCGGTAAACTGAAAATTCGGTAAAATGGAAATTCGGGAATATGCAAATTCGGCAATTTGTAGATACGTTTAAAATTTTTCGGTGTAATGCTGGTTCGGTTACATGCACTTTTGGTAACTTACTTCGGGGCAATTTCGGCCTCGAACTCATTTTAGGTCTTGAAGTAGAAATGAACATATTATAATATTAATGTGGACCTTGATGAAAGATACAATTTAATATGATAATTTTTATATTAATAAGTTTTCTTCATTTCTTTAAAATGAGAAATATCTTCCATAATCTGAAATCATAATTATATATTTTTAATACTTTTTTCAGGTGGAATATAGGCCATGTCTTGTCCCGGGAAATGCTTGGGAATTGATGCGAGAATTTCTTCAAGGCTTTCTTGGATCCGCAGTGTCAAATCAAGCACCGCAATATCTTCAGGTAAGAGATAATTCTTGATTAAATTCAGTCAACCGAGACTAAAAGTCATGTCGAACGATCGATTTTTCATCAAAGTAAGATATGCATTAATTCTACGTTGAGCAACAATTTATTGAAAAAGTTGATGGTGTAAAATGACATTAAGCAGGATTTAAGCCAAACGATACTCTTGCGTAATTGAATTTAAATACACGTTTGAAAATTAAAATATTATGATGTTCTCATAAAAATTTCCTGCTGTCACCAACATTTCAAATTTAATAAGTTTTTAAAATTAAAATAAAATTAATTTTTTCACCGCATATGACAGGCTTCACAGTTTTTTCCCCTTAAATGCGAACTGAATTAATAAAACACAGTCAAGAATAAATATTCTTAGATTTTTTAAAAGAATATTTTAAGAATTCAGTATTTTAAGTTGTCTTCAAAATGCAACAATTAAGGAAAACTATATGGAAAATTTTAAATATGGAAGTGCTCAAGATTTGATAATTTGAATGGAAAACGACGATACTGTCTAAATTTTAAAATGAGAAATATTTAAAATTAAACAATTTGAAAAAGGAAGACCAAAAAAGTAAAGACCAAAAAAAAATATTTTTAGATCGTTAAACTTAAAAAATTTCTCTATCAAGCATTTTAAACTGAACATTTTTTTATTTGATGTAAAATTATCAAACTCTGAGTGTTAAACAGTAAGTAATTTTGAATTTTAAATGCGTAGAATTGCACAATATAAAATATTAGAAGCCTTCTATTTTGTATAATATTTAAATGTTTAAAATTCTAGAGTTTTAGAATCTTTAAAGTTTTAAGTTTAAAAAATTCTTCAATATAATTGAATAATTTTTATTTTAATGCTATCAAAATTCGACAGAATCAAAATGAAGAATTGAAATGTTTGCATGTGAAAATTTTCAAATTAGATGCCTTCAAAATTGAAAAGTTCAGTGACTTTTTAATTCTATTTGGAGCGCTTATAATTCCAAACTATTTAATTTTAAATGCTTCCGATTCGAAATTATTGAATTTTAAACGTTTCGAATAAAAATTGTTCAATTTTGACAGTTTTAATTTGAAATTGTACTATTCTGAACGGTTTAGATTTGAAACGAAACAAATTTTTTAAATATATTTTAATCTAAATTTATTAAACTTTGAACCTTTTAAAATTTAACATTTTTTAATTTCAAACTCTTCAAATTTCAGTTTTCGAATTTTGAAATTTTCGATTGATGAATTTTTGAATTTTTAATTGTTTAATTTCTAAAATATCAATTTTAATTTAAATTTAAATTATAAAAATGTAACAATATTTGTATTTGCAATAAATATGAAAAAATTACAAATAAACGTAGGTAAAGACTACGAAAAAGAGACAAAAATTCTTTAAAAGTGTAAGAATTTACTCTATTTTGGAAAAGTTACCAAAAGTAACTTTTTTTAAAACAGGGACTAATAGTGAATTTAAAAAAAATAAAAATGATCAAAGGTAGAGAAAGAGACTCGCTGTATCAAGCTTAAAATATGCCTAAAATGTTGAAATAAGCATTGAAAGTAGTATATTTTTTAATTTGTCATTAAATAATCAAAAATTAGACCTAAATAAAATTTTAAAATTCAGACATTTGAACTTTTACATTTTAACCCTCAAACGGTACACTGTGCACTGGTGCGGATTCGCACCAGAAGAAATTTAATTTTGTTGGCATTTACGCAGGCGCCGCTGCAGCGGCTTATCCCCACTATATTAAATATATATGTTAAATGTGCGTAATATATGACAGATGCTTATTATATGTTCAATATGTTAAATATTTAATATTAACATTGCAAAAAAACCAATTCGTACCAGTATACCGATTACGTATGCTGGGTTGGAGTGTACCTTTGGAGGGTTAAAATGTATTCTTAAAAATTAAAAACGGTTTCTGAATTATGCATTCAAAACTGCATAATGTTCCATTGGAAAATGTTCTAAATGTAACATTTCAATATCAAAGGTTTCAAAATTGAACAATTGAAAATTTGATGTTGAAATTAAAATTAAATTGAAATTTAAAATGTTTGAAATTGAACTCTAAAATATTTTAATAATTTAATTGGATGTTTTTCTGTTAAAGATTCCTGGTCGTTTTTCGTTTTACATAATAACTATATATCATTAACTTACTTAATGAAAACAATTATGCTATTCATAAGACCTTTTATATGAAAAAAATATTTATATGAAAAAAATGTAATGATTTTCCAAACATAATTTTTATAACATTGGCGTAACATTTTGATAAAATTAGTGGACTGAATCGAACGTATAGAGGTTCGATGTAATATAATTTGTTCCCCTATATTTTTGTGAAAAAATCACTATATTTTTTCCTCTTTTGAGAGCATTTTGCGCTGTGAAGCCTGATAGATTAATTTTTTAATATCAGAATAAAGTAGACTGAAATATAATCTATATCATATTTCAGAATCGTATGAACGAAATATATCAACCAATGGATACAATTCAGCAGTATTTGGAGCACTTTGGCCAATATAGGAAAGCAACCGGGGTTATTTAAAATATCTGAACGTAACGTAATAGAATTTTTACAAAGTATTATTATTTTTGTAACTATAATCAATTGATATTCAAAGTTCATGTACGATTCCAGTTTACAGCTTGTAACTATCTATTGTATAATATGTTTTACATAAGCATTGCATTTTATTGAAACTGTGCATTTCTTGATAATAAATCTTTATATCCGAAATTATACTTTTTTGTAACAAGTTTTTTTTGAAAAACAAAAGGTGCATTACCGACTGAAGAAATATCAGGAATATGTTTGAATGAGATTATCGACTTGATACTCGGTTCTAAACTTTCCAACACGAATATCAGAGGGAGCATATAAACTGAAATATAATATTTTCAATTTGAATTATCTGCAAAGTAATTAATTATTCTAAATAAGGAAATACTCGTTCAAAACGTAAAACATTTTCTCCTATTTCTTCTATTTAAATTTATTTATTTTTAATTAATTATTAATTAATTAAAAATAAAAATTAAATTATTAAATATATATAAAAATTGAAGGAGTATTTGGAAGAGTATTTTGAAGAGTATTTGATCGTTATATATATCGTTAAATATATTTATCGTTATGGTAGATAGGAATTTTATCTGCAATTAAAAAGAGCGAGCTCCATAATATGCTGATATATACAAATAATTTCTATTTGTTAAGAAATAATTATTAATAATTTACGCGAAAAAATTGCATAATTGATGAATTAAGATATTTTTAGTTATTTTAGAGCATCGCCATTATTTTTGTGTTCAACTCGAAAACTAAAAACTATCATGAATATGAATGGGAACATGAATTATAGCAGTTTTTTTTAATTGAACTTCAATGAAGAAAATTGAATTTCATTATATTGTTTATGAAATTCTGTGATCGCAAGAAGTCTTTAAGAAATCTTGAAATTAATTGTGTTACTCATACGTTTCTTCATAAAGCACAAAAAGCTTCACCTTCTCCATAAAAATAATTTTCTGATATTCTGAAAAAGTTTATAGTTCTACGGAAAAAAAGTTTGCTCTTAAAGAAAAAAAAAACTCGTTAGCCTTGAACATTTTTCTCGTATCTATGCTCATGTGAACTTACTTTGCTGGTTTCATTACGAGGGGTCAAAAGATCCGCTTTTGACTACATTTCCAACGCATAACATTATGTTCCATTGCAGTTAACAAAAACGCGACTTCTAATGTATTTTGCTGTAAGTCTCGTAAAACTTTAAAGAAGTTTAATTTAAAGTTTAAAGAACTTTAAATCCACCATTGGGATTAAATTTTTTTCTAAAAATTCATTTACTATATTTAAGTTCTTTTTTCAGACGGTCAGAAACTACAAAGAAGTTTTAAAATAAAAATACTAGGTAAGAAATTACTATTCAGATTTTAAAATAGTTACCAGGGTTGCTACAGGTCAGGGAATTCTGGAAAGTCAGGGAAAGTCAGAAAATTTAAAAATGGTCAGGGAAAGTCAGTGAAACCTTTATTAGAAAGTCAGGTAATTTTTTTTTGATTCAACAAATTATAATTATATCTCAATAGTTATAATTATAATTTAACATTTATAATTATATAATTATAGGAATCACAGTCAGTCGCCTATTCCTCTTTTTTCCCTATTTCCCTCCTTTTCCCTATTATTCTCCAAATCTCCTAAAATCACTTTTTTTTAGAGTTTCATTCCTTTCCCCCTTTTTTTCCATTTTTATATTCAAAGCTCCGAATAATTTTCCTAGAATTATGAGAAATAGAAACTTGTGACATCCAAAAACTCTTCTAATGTTCATAATAATCAGTGGTTGATTATATTGACACTCGATAAAAATAAAAGCCAAAATTACCATCTAAAATTATAAACGATTATTTTTTAAATGTTTTCTTAAATTTCCCCCAATTTTTTAATTTTCAAAATCTGTGAAAGTCTCCTAAAATCTCTTAAAATCCTCCAGAATCTTTAAAATTGATTTAAAATCCTAAAAATTCTCCAAAATATTCGAAAGGGTTCTAGAATTTTCTGGGTTCTCCTACAATAATCTTATAAAATTTTAAATAATTTCCCACAATTCTTGAATATTCTACAAAATATACTAGACTCTTCCAGAATCTTCTGCAATTTTCTGAATACTTTCGTAACCTTTTGGAATTTTCCACAGAATCTTTTAGAATCCTCCAAAGTTACAAAAGATTACCGAAATTCTCTCAAATTCTTTAGAATCTTCAAAACCTATTTGAAATCTGTAAAAATTCTTCAAAATATTCTAGACTGTTTTAAAATCTACAATAATTTCGATTCTTTTGTATTCTTCCATAATCTTCTAGAATCTTCTGAATTCTTCTATAATAATCAATACAATCTTACAGAATTCTTAAAAATTCTTTAATATTCTACAAAACATACTAGAATGTTCCAGAAACTTCTAAAATCATCTAAAATTTTCTGGAATATTCTTGTGAATATTCTGAAATGTACCTGAAGTTTTGAATGTTCAAATGAACGAACTTTTTTCTTAATTCAAATCTATCTTAAAATATCGTTGAATCTACAAAATAAAGAGACATATCATGAGATTCTTTATCATTACATTAGTTTGTATATTAATTAACCAATATTTTAGAACAAATTTGAGTTTAAAATGAAATCAAACAAAAACTTCGTTCATCTGAACGTTCAGGACTTCATGCACATTATTCTGAACTGTATTAGAATTTCCAGAATTCTGCAGAATCCTTTAGAACCCTCTCAAATCTACGAAAGACTCTAATGAGCTTGAAGAATCTTCTAGTCTATTTTCAGAATCTTCCTAAAATTCTGTAGACTTTTTGAGTTTTCAAACAAAAAAAAGATAATAATAATTCTAAAAGAGACTAGAAGATTTTAGAACTTTATGGAAGATTTTGGAAGAATCAGGAAGTCTCTGTGCGTTTCTAAAATACTAAAAAAACTAGATTGTAAAAAATTTTTTGGAATTTCAAAAAATTTAATGAATCTACAAGTTTGTGGAAAATTAAAAATATTCTAGAAAATTTCAAAAGTTTGTTAAAAAGTCCATAAGTCATGAAGGATTTTAGAAAATTCTAGAGCATTACAAAGATTCTGAGAGTTTAAAAATTTGAGGAGTGATTTATTAGATTCTAGACTGGAATCTAAGATTTTTGAGGATTCTTTAAGATTCTGGGGAATTGCAGCTTCCTTCGTATTTTTAAAAGAAAAAAATTTCACCCTTTTTTAAAATCCCCCTTTATCGAAAAATAAATCCTCTATTTTCCCTAAAATTGAACTACTGAACCACTGTGAATCCTGTATTATAATATTGTAATTATAACGACAGATAACCGTCAGGAAAATGAAAAATTGGTCAGGGAAAAGTCAGGAAAATACAGGGAATTTTGAAATTGGGATTCTGTAGCAACCCTGTAAATTAATGAACGGTGTTTTTAAATTGAATCTGATGAAGTAAAAATATTGAACTCTTGATTTTACAGTTGATTTAAGAATGTTCACTAGGGTGTTTCAAAAAACAACTTTTTTTTAGTTTGGTCGCTATTGATCGTTTTCTGGTGAGGTTCCCAAAAAAAGTGAACACGTATTTTTTTAAATAGGTTAATAATAACACGTGGCGCCCGGCTCCAGAAGTTTCCCATAAGATTAACATGGAAAAAAACCAATCTTTGTAAACCTTTTTTTAAAAAGAGAAAATGTATAATTAACTATGGGCAATACTTTCCTCATCTAATGGAAACTCTTCAAGGAATACGAATCTATCACTGATTTTTAATTTCAACGCTAATAAACCCCTTCTATGATGCCCCAAAATCGACCCCCATAACAGGTTAATCATAGTTTCGCGGAATATTGATATTAATTATCACTTTTTTTCCATTTTTCTTTCTCAGATCTACATTAATGGCTAAATCACACGATTTAATTTCATTTTTAATGAACTTGTTATTGTTTAAACATTTTTTTAAAATAATTTTTTCACAAATATTTTAAATGAATAGTGTTTTCTCGATGCAACTAATTAATTAATATGAAGAGTCAGTATATGGGTCGTTGCCAAAAAGTTGTGAAATTTGGCATATCGATTTTTTGAAAAAAAAATCTTCTCAGAACTAGCTGAAGTATTTTTTTTTTCATTAATTGTGAGCCAAAATAAAACGAAAATACCAATTTAAAAGATCGAGAATCATTTTTATAGTGTAGATAAATAATTTACATGTTAGGAAAGTTACCGAGTGGACATTCAATACACGCAGAAAAATAAATTTCAAAATTATTTTTAAAGTATGTAGAGTGGAGATGAAAAATTTTAAAAATATTGTAAAAATTTCATTTTTCGCTTTTTATTTGTCCGAGCCTCCAGATTTTCGATTACATTTTTATTTAATTAACACTTTTTAAAAATGGGTTACCGAGTGGACATTATTATAAGTCGTACGGTACATAATTTGCAGAAATTTTTGGAAGTTGCGAACAATAAACATATTTCTGATTATACGAACACTTGCGTAGGACTGAAAATAATGAATTTTTGATTTTTTTAGATTTTTTAAAGTGATTTTTTCCAAATTCCAACCTAAAATATGAGGGTTACCGAGTGGACATGAAACTTCAGAGACAGACTTCTAAACATTTATAAACATCTTCGAATCTGAAATATTTATCACTATTCATAATTTTTAGATTCTTCAACTTAATACGAATGACTCGTATGAGTATCAATCATTTATAAAATCGTGCTGTCATTATTTCGCAATTTTAGTTTGTGAATCTACTTGGGAACAGGTTACCGTGTGGACATTTTGGGTATGTTTTAATTTCCCATTTCTACACAAAGGACCCTAAAATTTTGAAACTTTACCAAAAACTACTTCGATGTAAGTACTTTATCTCAGTGGCATTCAAAAAAATATATTAACTAATGAAAATGTGTAAAACTGTCGGGACTTGAATTTCACACCTTTTTGGCAACGACCCATATACATTTCAATTGTTTTTATTTGTTTAGACAAGATTTAATTGTTGAAATGTTGAAATGTAACTTCTAACCTGAATGCGATAGAAAATCATAGTTTTTTTTCAAAATTATTCAACAAGTTCCACAAGTTTATTATAATAAAAACTTCTTTTTTCAACTTCCTGTGATTTTTTAAAACAATGTTTACTATTTTAAATAATTTTTTTTATCTCAAAACGTTATGATTTAATGGTTTTTTTGTAACACTTCAACCTAATAAATCAATATGAAAGCTTTAAAAATTAGTGTCAGTTATTTATCAATTGTTTAAGCTACTAATAAATATTTAATTCGCCGACCTTTCATATTGGTCTATTAAGATTTAGTCTTATAAAAATATCATTAATTCACGATATTTTGAGATTATTCAATTATTTAAACAAATAAAAAGTATTTAAACAACCTACAGGAAGTTGAAAAAAGTTTTTATTGTAATAAACTTGCGGAATTTTTTGAATAATTTAGAAAAAACTATGATTTTCTACCGCATTCAGGTTAGAAGTTACATTTTAACAATTCAACATTGTTTAAACAATTAAAAACAGCTGAAATTTATGCGTTGACTCTTAATGATGATTAATTAGCTTGTATCATTGAGAAAACACCATCAATTAACAATATTTATGAAAAAATACATTATATAAACAAATAAAAATTGTCTAAACAATTCAAAGGAAGCTGAAAAGTTTTTAATTATAATAATCAAATGGAACTTTTTGAATAAGTTATAAAAAACTATGATTTTCTATGGGATTCAGGTTAGAAAGTTACATTTTACAATTAAACATTGTTTAAACAATAAAAAAATAACTGAAATGTGTACATTGTCTCTTCAAATTAATTAACTTGTTACATTGAGAAAACACCATTCATTTTCAATATTTGTGAAAAATGAATTATTTAAACAAATAAAAAATGTTTAAACAACAAATTTATTAAAAATGAAATGAATTCGTGTGATTTATCCATTAATGTGAATCTGAGAAAGAAAAATGGAAAAAGTGATAATTAATATCAATATCCCGCGAAACTATGATTACCCTATTATGGGGGTGGATTTTGGGGCACCATAAAAGGAGTTTATGAGAGTTGAAATTAAAAATCAATGATAGATTCCTATTCTTTGAAGAGTTTTCATTAGATGACGAAAGTATTGCCTATGGTTAATTATACATTTTCTCTTTTTAAAAGGAAATTTACATATACATATACATATACTTGTTTTTTTCCTATCTTAATCTTATGGGAAACTTCAGAGGCCGGGCGCCACGTGTTAATATTAACCGATTTCAAAAAAAAATTCGTGTTGACTTTTTTTAGAAACCTTGCAAGAAAATGATCCATGGTAACCAAAATAAAAAAAAGTAGCTTTTTTAAAACACCCTAATGTTCACCCCTTAACGTTCCTCAAATTCGTATACATAGACTTTGAAATAGTTTGTAAAATCAAGGAAAATAACCACATTATTGAGTATAACAAAAGTTGAAAGAGAAATCTAATTGCTATTTTTAAAAAATACCATAATCTATAATTGATTATTTAACATTATTTATTTGAGATTTCGTATTTTCTCTTTCGTTTTAGAAAAAAATCGTAATTTTGATTAAGTCTTTATTATTCAAGCTTATTATGCCTTTAGAATATTATCTACAATTCATCCAAATAGAATATTTTAAATAACAAAATACACTATAAATGATGAAGATTCAATCAGAATTACGATTTTTTTCTAAAGCGAAAGGAAATCTCAAATAACTAATAGGGTAACCGAAGCGGTAATCGGACAACGATTCTATGTTCGGACATCACTTTTGGAAGTTCATACATAAAAAAGTATTACACTTTACGAATTGTCATAAAAAAGGTTAGAAAATAAATGCCAATCTCTTTCACGCATGACTGGTATAATAGGATAATATAATAGGGTACGTGCTATTAAATAAACAATTTCATATTCAACTATTTTTTCTAGGTCAAACATTCATGTCTCTTTTAAAATTTGTTATACATATTTAACAATATGATAATTTTATTCGATTTTATAAACCTATTTTAAAAATGTGAGGTACAATAAGGGTTGAATATCCTTAAGATATGAAAAAAGGTTTGAACGTCGTATTAAGAAAATTTGATTAAGGAGCATGAAACTTTGGTTTTTTCTCCCCATTAACATTGTAATGAGGATCATTTGAATAGAATTTTATTGCTGATGGGAACTGGTGTCGAGGTGACGTTGCATTGCCCGCCGTAGAAATTTATTGAGTTTTCAGCGCCTCCACGTGGTAAATTTAGAAATCACCTTCGCGAGAACGCAGCATAGTTGTGCAGTCGCTCGGAGAATTGAGTTCGAAAAGCGGAATATAAGTGACAAAAATTACAATGGAGGTAAATTAGTGCTTAATTTGTTATATCCTTTTGATTAAACTTAATTAGATGGCAGCGGTGTTGTATAAATTGCTATAATTTGTTCTTATTGCAGATCGAAATCGTTGGAGCTTCCAACTCCAAAGTCATAGACACCGTAAAGGTAAGTAAACACATTGTATAAAAAAAAATATATTATGGAGTAAACAAGTAATCTTATTTTATAAGAACAGTAAATTTCTTTTTCAAAGTTGATGTTCATCAACCAACCTTTTCCTGCAAAGTTTCTGTGAAAAAAATGCACCTAATTTCCTGATTCAGCAGATAAATTATTTAATAAATTACACTGATCTGCTTATTTCATTGATTGATAATACATCATCTGAATACTTTCGCAAGTAAAATGTTGTTAAAACCTTTCTTTATTAGAATTTATTATTAGATATAAGAGATGATTGTAGCTTACTATTATTTTGTACCTTTAGGTTAGCTCGAGTACTACGATAGGTGAAATTAAACAGCAGCTTTACAAAAACAAGAAGGCACCTTATGTGGAAAGACAAAGCTTACGACCTCAACCAAAAGGAAAGGCATTATCCGACTCGGAAACAGTAAAAAACCTTGATTTAAAGGCTGGCTCAAAAATATATTATAAGGATCTTGGTCCACAAATTGGATGGAAAACAGTTTTCCTGGTAGAATATGCAGGCCCACTACTAGTTTACCTATGGCTCTTTCAAAGGCCATGGATATTTTATGGCACTGTAGACAAAAAAATGCACAGCACAGCCCAGTGAGTACTGAATAAAGATTTATTTGAATTCTGGTAGTTCTATCGTTGCAAGTGTTAGTCAATAGAAATATTAGCATATTCATGTACGCATGTAGCATGTAGGCGCATCATAATTTTTGCACATTTACTTTGAGGACTAAAATACAGAGATCACGTTCAGTCCCCTATTCCCCTTTTTACCTATTCTCCCCCTTTTCTTCTTCACAGAAAAAAAGCCTAGTTTTTGTTACAGCTAGTTTTCGGTGGATCTTGTTTCTAAGTAAAAGACATAAATCTGCCCTTCTTCAGGTCTTAAAAGTGTTACACCTGGAATTAAGCCCACTTTTTGGGTTTGAAACTAGACTTTTTTTTCTGTGCAGTTTCTCCCTATTATTGTCAAAATCTCTCTTTTTCTGTGCAGTTTCTCTCTATTATTTTCAAAATCCCTTTATTTCAAAACTTTTTTCGTTTTTCCCCTTTTTTCATTAAAAATTCCAATTAATTTTCCAAGAGCTATGAGAAATAGAAACTTTTGACATTCAAATATTCTTTCAATGTTTTCTGAAATTTTCCATAGTTTCCAAATTTTCAAATCTTCTCAACACTTTTATAACCAACTCAAATCTATGTTTTTCAAGAATCTTTTAGAATCCTTTAAAATCTACAAAAGACTCCCGAAATTTTTTCAAATCCTTTAGAATCTTCAAAATTAATCTGATATCTGTAAAAATGCTTCAAAATACTCGATACTTTTCTAGAATCTACTACAGTCGTCTGAATTCTTCTATAATCTTTCAGAATCTTCTGGGTTCTCATATAATAATATAAAACTTAAAAAGAATATACGGAAATTCTTTAATATTTTACAAAATATATTAAACTGTTCCAGAATCTTCTAGAATCCTCAAGAATATTCTAAACACCAGAATTTCCAGAATTCTGCAGAATCATTTACTAAAATCTACAGAAGACTCCCATAATCTTGAAAAACCTTCTAGACTGTTTTCAGAATCTTCCTAAAATTCTGTAGACTCTTGGAAAGTCTTAAAAAAAAATCGAGAAAAGACTAGAAGATTTTAGAAGTTTATTGCAAAATTTAACAGATTTCTGAGGATTTTAAAAGATTCTGAAACTGTGTAGAATATTTTTTAAAACTATAATGGATTTTGGGGTATTTTTGAAGATTGTAGAATACTCTGGAATAGTTTGGATATCTCTGTAAGAGTTTAAAAGATCCTGGAAGATATTAGAATATTGAAAAGTCCTCTAAGATGTTCTGGACTCTTCCATGACTTTCTAGAATCTCCTAAATCCTAGACGTTTCCAGAATTCTGCAGAAGCTTCTAAAATCTACAAGCAACTCCCGAAATTGCCTCAAATCCTTTAGAATTTTTTGAACTTATTTGAAATCTGTAAAAATTTTCCAAACTATTCGAGAATTTTCTAGAATCTTCTAAAATCACCTAGATTCTTTTGTATTCTTCCATAATCTTTTATAATCTTCTGGGTTCTCTTATCTTAGAAAGTCTTAAAGAATATCCCAAAATTTCTTTATATTCTACAAAATATACTAGAAATCCTCAAGAATATTCTGCACCCCAAAATTTTGCAGAATCGCTTAAAACCCTCTAAAATCAACAACGCTCTCATTTTGAAGAATTTTTTATACACTGGTCTTTGATAAAAAGACCGGGCTCGGGGGTAGACGGTCCACTAAGCAATTCTATTCGAGCGAGCATCTTATGTCAACATTCAGGACCGCGTATATAGTCTCTGAACGTACAAAAGTAAATGCGCAGAGTCGTGATGTAAACAACGTTGGTCCCCTTGTCAACGGTCCTTTTATCAAAGACCAGTGTACTGTTTTCAGAAGCTTCCTAAAATTCTCTGGATTTTTTTATGAAAGCCTTTAAAAAATCTGGAAGAGACTAGAAGATTTTAGAAGTTTATGGCAGAATTCAAAAGATTTTTGAGAATTCTAAAAGATTTCGAAACTATGAAAATTACCTTAGATTTTGGGGAGTTGTTGAAGATTTTAGAAATCTCTGAAAAAGTCTTGATATCTCTGTAAGAGTTTAAAATATCCTGGAACATTTTAGAAGGTTCTGGAAAATGCTAGAGGAATTAGAAGAGTTTGAAAGAATCAAGAAGTCTCTGGAAGATTTTAAGAAATCTAGAAGATTGTTAAGGATTTTGAGGGATTTTAGAAGATTTAACGAATCTACTAGTATAGAGAAAATTAAAAATATTCTGAAAAATTCTAAAGGTTCCAAAAGTCCAGAAGATTTCTTGCAGGATTTTAGAAAATTGTGGAGTATTCTAACGATTCTGATGCTCTAGAATTTTTGAGGATTTTTAAGATTCTGGAGAATTTGATATGTACATGTCAAAATTCGACAATTTCATAATTCAGAATTCAGCGTATCTTGAAAATTATTTTTCAAGAATATTATAAAACCTCTGATAATATTTTTATGATTTAATTACTGGTTTGGTTGTAGTCAGCAAAAAATTAACTTTTTAGTATTTATTATTGGCTCTCTTGGTATTTTTAAAAGAAAAAAATTTCCTCCTCTTTTAAAAACAAATCCCCTTTTTTTGAAAAAGAAATGCTCTATTTTCTCTCTGAAATTCAATTTCTTGACTGTTGTAATTCCTGAAAATAAAGAAAATATAAACTTAGTTGTAAAACTATCAACATCTTTTTGTAGCTTACTTGTAAACATTGTGGAATGACAATGACTTGTGTTTCTTACTTTATTATTAAATATTTCTCTCTATCATAAGATAAATTATGCACCAGCAATTACATTGACACTTTAAACGACATATCTTAAAAATGTATTCTCTTTTAGGTGGGCAGCCCTGTGTTGGACAATACATTATGCAAAACGTCTTCTTGAAACTTTGTTTGTACATCGTTTTAGTCATGCGACGATGCCATTGCGAAATCTGTTTAAAAATTCCTCGTATTACTGGCTGTTTGCAATGTACGTGGCATACCATGTGAACCATCCCTTGTACACATCACCAAGTCAAACGCAGTTTTTAATTGGAACTGCGATATTCTTCATCTGCGAATTAGGAAATCTCAGCATCCACTTGGCTCTCAGAAATTTGAGACCGCCAGGAACTATCGTGAGAAGAATTCCTCAACCGACTGGAAATCCTTTCACTGCACTGTTTAATTTAGTCTCTTGTCCCAATTACACCTACGAAGTTGGAAGTTGGCTCGGTTTTACGATCATGACCAAGTGTTTTCCAGGTAAAATTCAAAAGATTAATCCCTATTTCCTTGAAAAGAGTTTTAAAAAATTACTTGTTTTTGAATTGTAAAATGAAAAATCTAATTATTTTATCTATTTGCAGCTGCCCTATTCGCTTTTGCTGGTGCTTATCAAATGACGCTCTGGGCTCTCGGAAAGCACAGAGCGTACAAAAAGGAGTTTCCTGATTATCCAAAAGGTCGCAAGGCTATTGTCCCCTTGATTCTGTAATCACTTTACTAGTCAAAACTTCCAGACAACATGCCAGAATTTTATTACATTCGAAATGTCAGGTACCGCGAATTTTTTGTTTAATTGATAGGGTTTGTACTATTTAAATAAATATGTTGTAAAGATATATTCCTACTGTTGTAATGGCTTTATGGAGTTTCCGGAAACGTAAATAAGGTTTCATTAGAATTAGTCACGTAAAAACTATGACGGCGTTTACGTTGGAAGAAGCTTATCAACTAGTCTTCTTATGTCGTCTCTTAAAATCATTATCACTCGCTGGCATTCCTGTATCTCTGTTTTGCACTTTAATTGTAATTCTTCATTACCATGGCAAGCTTTGGCTAATTTACTTCTGGCCTCCAGTGGACCAACATCTTTTGATCTTATTCCTATAAAATATTCCATGTCACTGACATGTTTTTGAGCCCTTTTAAGTCCTTCCCTTAAGGAATTTAATTCTGCAATCAACATGACGTTTTCGTCCATAAGCTTTTCTGTGTCTTTGCTTCCACTCGCAGTATCATGGAAGACTTGTTTTCGAAGGCTCGCAATTGTTCGTTCAAGATGATCTCTCTGCTTAATAAATTCACACTGTACGTCTAAATCTTCTTTGCGAATTCGCAGAAATTCTTCGCTGTTGCAATATTTGTGATAAAGGTTCATGACTGCAGTTTTCAAAGATTGGGGCTCTTGAACGAGTCCAGCAGCGTCAAAAACATCAATATGCATTTTTTTCAAGAGCATTTGATTCTTCTTATTTTTCTCCACTTCCCAGTGAAATTCACGCTTGGCAGTTGCCAGTTTTTCTTTCAAACCGATATACTGCAACTCTAAATTCACGTTCACTTTGTGAAGATTAACCAGCTCACTTTCCATATCACGGATCTTTTCCTTAAGTTCCTTAATTTCTTTACCTTTAGGCTCCATTTGATTTTTCAATTCATTGATTTTATGTTCCAGCACAAACTTGAACTTTTCCAATTCTTGATTGTCCCTTTTCAAGTCGTGTATATGCCGTTCTTTTTCTTGAATTGTTAAATCTCTCTCGGTTATTTCTCTTTTCAGATTTACCACCTCCTTATCCAGTTCCTGCATGCTTTTCTGAAACGTCGTTTGTTCACCTTTTAAGTGAGAAACTTGCCGTTTGAAATCATCTACTTCTTTCTGACTGATGAAATATTTATTGCGAAGCACACCAACTTCACCTTTCAGTTTCAAATTGGCTTGTTTCTCATTGAATAAGAGGTTTTCGTACTTGGCACGAATCTCTACTATTTCTCTATCTGCGTCATCCTCGATTTGAAGCTTCATCTGCTCGTCTATTCGTGCTCTTTGAGCCATTTCTTCATGAGCTTCTTCCAAATTAGCATTCTTTTCGTGAAGTTGTGCCTCATACCTAGAAATTAATTTTTCAATACTTTCACCCTTACTTGTCTCCAAAATTTCTAGTTTCTTTTCATATTCTTCGCGCATAAGATTGTTTTTTTCTTCAAATTCGTGGTATTTGTCGTATTCTGTTATCAATTTAGCTTCATAACTAATTTCCATTTGTTGCATTGTTTTTTCATGCGCTGCTTTCATTTTTACTATCTCGGTATTAATATGATTTAATTCATTTACATGTTCCTCTTGCAGTTCTTTGATGTTCTCCTTTAATTCTTCGATAGCCTCGTAGTATCCTTGATGTACTTCCCGCATAGTATCATTATATTGAACTTCAGTTTGTCTCATCTTGTATATGTGTTCCGTTTCTAATTCTCTCATTCTGATTGCCAAGTCGTTTATCTGTTGCATTTTGTCTTCTAGTTCACCTTTTCCAATCAAGACTTGGTTCATGAAAAAGTCCTTCTCCATTTTATTGTCTTGGTACGTTACTCTCCAAAAACACAATGTGCCATCTGTACCAGTTGTTATCAAAATTTGCTCATTAAACGCAAGAGCCATCTGTAAATGAAAATCCATCATGAAAGCCATTATGAATAAAAATATTAATTGATCTCAAAATTGATACAAAGCAGGAAAGTTGCAGGCCTCACAGTCTTTCTCCTATTCCCCTATTTCTCCTTTTTTTAAAAAAATTTACCCGTTTTACCCCTTTTTTCACGAAACTTTTTTCTCCCCTTTTTCCTCTTTCTTCTCGTTTTCCCCCTTTCGGACTGAATTCATAAAACTTAATAGGGTAAGAATCAGTATTTTTAGATTTTTTAAGCATATTAAAAATGCAAGTTTGGACAATTTCAAATTTGAAAGTATTCAAGATTTGATAATTTCAATGTAAAACGACGATTATTTCTAAATTTAAAAATGAGAAATATTCAAAATTATCTAAACACTTTTAAAATTAAAGGCCAAAAAGGTAAAGAGTTTTTATTTTTAGACCTTAAATTTAAAAAATCTCATTACCAAGCATTCTAAACTGTTATAATTAACTATTTTAATTTGATGTAAAATTAATAAATTCTAAACTCCAAGCGTTCAAGAATTTTGAATTTTAAATGCTTAGAATTACGCAATATAAAATTAGAAACCTAGAAATGGTATAATATTTAAAATGCAAGGATTGCAGAATCTTTAAGGTTTTGAGTTTAAAATTTAATTCTTCAATATAATTGAACAATTTTAATTAAAATACTATCAAAATTCGTCAAATTAAAAATGAAGCGTTCAAATTTTCAAATGTTTGAATGTGAAAAATTTCAAATTAGATGCCTTCGCAGTTCAAAAGTTCTGCGAAATTTTTTAATTCGAAACTTAATAAAGCTGTAATTATTGTCCTATAATTGGTCATGAGGACTGTTGGACAATAAACAATATAATTCAATTCAAAACTGTTTCATTTGAAATATTTTTAATTCGAAATTATTGAATTTTGAACGTTTCCAATTAAACATTGTTCAATTTTAGGCATTTTTAATTTGAACTTTAACTATTTTGAACGACTTAAATTTGAATCTAAACAATTTTTAAAATATATGTCAATCTAAATTGATTAAACTTTGAACGTTTGGAATTACACATTTTTAAATTCCAAACATTTCAAAATTTAAATTCCCCAAATTTTGAATGATTCTATCTTGATTTGACCTTTATGATTGTTTTCAATTTGAAATTGTATAATTGTGAACTCTTTAATTTTAATTGTTCAATTTCTAAAGTATCAATTCTAAGCCTGCTTAAACTATCAAAATGTGACAATATTTGCACTTGCAATAAATAGCAAACTATTACAAATAATCGCAGGTAAATATGAAGAAAGTGAAAAAAAAATTCTTTAAAAAAGTGTAAAAATTGACTCCATTTTGAAAAAGTGATCAAAAGTATTTTTTTTAAAAGGACTTTTTAAAAACTAAAAGTGATCAAAAGTAGAGAAAGAGACTCACTATGTTAGGCTTAAAATGTTGAAATAAGTATTGAAAACTTTATATTTTTTAATTTGTCATTAAATAATTAAAAATTAGAATTAAAGAAAAATTTAAAATTCAAACATTCGAAATTGTACAATTTTAAATTTATTTTTAAGAATTAAACGTTTTCTGAATTAGGTATTCAAAACTGAATAATTAAAAACTTGAAAATGTTCCAAATTGAACAATTCAACATCAAAGCTTTCAAAATTGACCATTTGAAAATTTGAAGTGCTTAAAATTTAAAGAGTTTCAAATCGAACTCCTTCAAAATGGTATTAATAATTTAATTCGATATGTTTTCCTACTAAAGATTTAAAAAATTCATTGTCATCTCCGGGGTTTTCTGGTCTGAAAAAATTAATAAGACGTTTTATATGAAAAAAATTAATCATTTTCCAAACAATATTATAACATTGGTATAACATTTTTATAAAATTCGTGGATTGAAGGGAACATTTAATATAGAGCTGAATAAACTGGAATTGAACATTTCTAATAATAGGATTGTTTCTTTTTGTCTTACGCGGAAACTTAAAGTTTGTATTTAATATAATTCATTGCGCTATTTTTTCTCTACTTTTATTAAAAAGAACTCACCCTATTTCCCCCTTTTTGAGAGCATTTTGCGTTGTGAAGCCTGAAGTTGAGAAAATGGGAAAAACCTACCTCCGTAATATCAGTGCGATGAATATGGAAGTCCACATATTCAACAGGTTCTTGTAAAGGATACTTTAACGAAAGAACACCACCACCAAGGCAAGAAACGAGCATAAGTGAATTTTCTTTTCCAATTACAACAAGATTAAGTTTCCCATAATTAAAATTGAATGATCTTGTTATCTATCAGAGACAAACATTATTTAAGATATAAAATATTATATAAGCCTTTAGATGTACAATTTTAAAATAGCCATGATAATTACCATACTGTCCTTTACTTCATAAATCTGATCATCACTCGAAATACAATAACTGGTCGACTCATCTGATGAGAGTACAATACCATTTATAATTACTCCTTTTAAAATAACTTCTGCCACTCTATTACCAGTGCACATGTCCCACTCGTAAATAGCCCCTTCAGTTCCAATACTGACCAATTTGGCATCAGTTCTTGACCAGGAAAATCCCTTAATTTTCCCTGTGTGTCCTTTCAACAAAAATCGACTGCGGAAATCCATAGTAGAATAAATGTGAATAATGTTTCCATTGACAGCAGCAAACAAATGACCACCGTGGCTGAAAGCTGCAGTTTTGCAGTTTCTTATAGGAAATTCATGAACTACTAAGAGATCGTCGATCAAGATGGTCATAAATCTGAGTTTATCGCTGAATCCAACAAGACAAAAAAGACCATTTGGATGTAAGGCAACACAGAAAATGTCTTCCATGTACTGCTTAATCATGACGAGACTTTCCGATTCGTAATCCCATATTCGCACACTGCGATCAAGGTCGCCACAGGTCATGAAAATAGACTTCCAGGTACACATGGAAAGACCACTAATTGGTCCGTGATGCAAGTTTTCGCCTACCGTTAGCAGATCTTGTATTTCGAGGTCAGTCTTTAGTTCGGTACCTCCTATTCTAGCATAAAAGAGTTGAGACCAACCAGTGGTTACAATCAATCGGTCCGAACTTAGATTAGAATTGATTGAATTAATTCGATACAAATCTTCTGATCCCACTTTTGCTATTTGTGGAGGAACTTTATGAATGCTCCTCTTGACGTATTTATGCTGACCATCTTGTTCGAATACAACCATCTTGCCAAGACCAAATCCAAAGGCAAAACAGTTGCTAATTACAGTCAAGCAAACAATTTCATACTCCCATTCATTTTTATCTCCAACATCGAGACTTGCTTGGGAAATTGTAGTTTGCATGACGTACTCTTCACGGATCTTCAAGTTCATTGTGGTTGTTTCGATCATGTTGTAAATATTTTTCAGTTCGCCATTCTCTAGGTATAAAATTTTCCCATCGCTGGTTCCAGCCAAAAGTCTATCCGGATTCAACCAACCCAACGAAGTAATGATTAGATTGTCAGCTTTTGCGAATCCATAAGGACGCCACACGGTTTCAGAGACTGTAAGGAATTTAAACATGTATGGTCCACCAAGCACCACTATTCCCACATCTCCTGGATTGCAAGATAATAGATTCACGGTGGAATCTGGATTTTGGGGATTTCCGACCTTGATGTTTGATTCAACTTTTCCTTTTTCCCAGTTGTAAAATAACATCATCTGGTCTGGTTCCCCAGTAATCGCTGCTATATACTTGTTATCCACTGTGAATGAAAGGCAGGAAAATCGATCAACACCTGGTGCATCGTATGGTATACCAAGTGTTTTCTTTCTTTTGAGAGTATGAAGATCGTAAACGGAAATTGTTGGTTTTTCACCAATTTCACTAGTAGCAGCATATTTTCTGTAGAACAATCATATACTTGTATATATAACGATTAGATGTCGCAGGGTTGCTACAAAATCCCAATTTCAAAATTCCCTGACTTTTCTCTGACCAATTTTTCATTTTCCCTGACCGTTATCTGCCGTTATAATTATAATTATATTTCTAAATTACTGAATCACAGTGGTTCAGTAGTTCAATTTTAGGAAAAATAGGTGATTTCTTTCAAAAAATGGGATTTAAAAAAGGGGCCGTTTTTTTTCTTTTAAAAATACGAAGGAAGCTGTAATTCTCCAAAATCTTAGATTTCTGTATAGAATCTAATAAAACACTCCTCAAATTTCTAAACTTTCACAATCTTTGGAATGCTCTAAAATTTTCTAAAATCCTTGGTGACTTCTAGACTTTTCAGCAAACTTTTAAAATCTTCTAGAACATTTTTAATTTTCCATAAACTTGTAAATTCATTAAATCTTTTGATATCCAAAAAAAGACTTAAAAAGTGTTCAGACTTTTAGGAAGATTCTGAACACAGTCTAGAAGATTCTTCAAGATTATTAAAGACCATTCACAAAATACGTGATACTTTTGGGGGTGGGTTGGAGGCCTATTATAGGAACAATAACAATGTAAAACTGGGATAAAATGGGCGGGAAGGAGGTTAAAAATGTCAAAAATATGTATCACGTATTTTGTGAATGGTCCCTTAGACTCTTTTGTAGACTTGAAAGGGTTCTAAAGGATTTTGCAGAATTGTGGAAATTCTAATGCAGTTCAGAATAATGAGCTTGAAGTTTTGAACGTTCAAAAGAACGAAATTTTTATTTGATTTCGTTTTAAACTCAAATTTCTTCTAAAATATTGGTTTATTAATATAAAAACTAAAGAATCTCATGATATTTCTAGATAAATTTGAGTTAAGAAAAAAAGTTCAAAACGTTCAAAACTACAGGAACTACATTTCAGAATATTTTTGAGGATTCTAGAAGATTTTAGAAGATCATGGAAGAGTTCAGAAGATTTTAGACGATTCAGAAGATTCTGTAACATTCTAGTATATTTTGTAAAAAATAAAGAATTTGTAAGAATTCTTTAAGATTGTATAAGATTATAAATCTAAAATCCTTCATGACTTCTGGACTTTTCAACAAACTTTTAAAGACTTCCTGATTTTTCCAAAATCTTCCATAAAGTTCTAAAATCTTCTATAGTCTCTCCAGACATTTTTTTGTTGAAGTCTCAAAAAGCCTACAAAATTTTTGGGAAGATTCTGAAAACAGTGTAGAAGATTCTTCAATATTATTAGTCTTTTGTAAACTTGAGAGGGTTCTAAAGGATTTTGCAGAATTTTGGAAATTCTATAAAGCAGTTTAGAATAATGTTCTTGAAGTTCTTTGAACATTCAATTGAACGAAATTTTTATTTCATTTCATTTTAAACACAAATTTGTTCTAAAATATTGGTTTATTAATATAGAATGTAATATTAGTATAGAAGCTCAAGATATTTATATTCATTTTGTATATTGAACTATATTTCAAGATAAATTTGAGTTAAGAAAAAAATTTCGTTCATTTGAACTTCAAAACTTCAGGTATATTTCAGAATATTCTTGAGGATTCTAGAAGATTTTAGAAGTTTATTGAAGAGTTCAGAAGATTTTACACGCTTTTAGAAGATTCTTGAACATTTTCGTATATTTTGTCGAATATTTAAGCATTTTTAAGAATTATTTAAGATTGTATTTAGAATTCTTTAAGATTGTATAAGATTATTATTATAAGAGAATCCAGAAGATTCTAAAATATTATGGAAGAATCGAAATGATTATGGATTTTAAAACAATCTAGAATATTTTTGAGAATTTTTACAGATTTCTGATCAGTTTTAAAGATTCTAAAGAATTTGAGAGAATTTCAGTAATCTTTTGTAGACTTTGGAGGATTATAGAAGATTCTATAGAAAATTCTAAAAGGTTACGAAAGTATTCAGAAAATTTTAGAAGATTCTGGAAGAGTTTAGTATATGTTGCATTGAATTTTGGAATATTATTTTATAATATTATTGTAGAAGAACCCAGAACATTCTAGAACAGTCTTAAATATTTTGGAGAATTTTTAAGGATTCTAAATCAATTTTAAAGTTTCTGGAGGATTTTAAGAGATTTCAGGAAACTTTCGCAGATTTTGAAAATTATTTGGAAACTATGAGAAATTTAAGAAAACATTAAAAGAGTTTTTGAATGTCACAAGTTTCTGTTTCTCATAATTATTGGAAAATGATTAGGAACTTTGAGTATAAAAAGTGGAAAAAGAAATGAAACTCTAATAAAAATGATTTTAGGAGATTTGGAGAATAATAGAGGAAAGGGGGAAAATAGAGGAGTGAAGAAAATAGAGGATATAGATATAGTGAAAATAGAGGACTGTGATCCTTGATAATATATTATAATTTTGTAATCTTATAATTATATAATTATAATTGTTAAATTATGATTATAACTATTGAGATAAAATTATAATTTGTTGAATCAAAAAATTCCCTGACTCCTTGAAGGTTTTCCCTGACTTTTTCCGACCATTTTTAAATTCCCTGACTTTCCAGAGTTCCCTAACCTGTAGCAACCCTGGATATGCATTCTTCAGTTCTAACTTTATAAAATAGAACAAGATTGTGCTTTTATAGTAAATATGTTTTCTTATCAAAGAAAATATTGTTTGTTCAAATCAACTATGTAAAAAGATGAATACCAATAATAAGTTTAAATAAAATCCAATCAAAATATTTAAGCAGAATTAAGAAACTTACCTATTGGACGAAACAGCAATAATATTTATTTGTTGTTTATCCGGCAGTCGAATTAATTTTTGTCGTCGTTGAGAAATATTGTGAATGGATAAAGCAGTTCCCACTGGGTAAAGAACATCTCCATCTGTAATGTAATGTGCATTTCCAATAACGTCTGTTCTCAGTCCATAAAATATTCTGCATTGTAGAAGTGGTGTAGTCATTTTCGAAAATTGAAAGAAATTCTTTTGAAATTAATTATTAAGCCATGACAATCTTGAAGATTATTTCTAAAGAGGTTTGTTAACCCTACTTTTAAATATATAAGTACTTGTTAGTGCTTTCCAGTGAATTGTTTACATATTACTATGACAACACCTACCTTTGTGTCCTTATGCTTATCTTTTTTTGATAATTAGGTAGAAGTCACCTACCATCACAGGTGTGATGGTAGGTGACTGTGATTACCTGTGATTTTGAATTTTTTAGTTTTGAATTAATATTGAATTTCGTAACTTATTTCACTTATTGTTGAAATTTATCATCTTTTCTCAATTGATAAAGGAAAATTTTATTTAAAAATTGAATGTACTAATTTTATTTAAGGAGGATCATGCAGGAGTGGGGAAACGTATACAAATTTATAATTAAAATTACCACTTTTGAATATAATATGTCTATTAGTCAATGTAGATTCCAAAAGATTTCGAAAAAATGTCATAGAAAATATAATTTTTAATAGCAATTACTGAAGGTCGAAATTTCACGTGGTTTTTTCCAACTTTATTCTTGAAAAATGGTCGGATTTCAATGATTGAGGGTTTATTTGGTTGATTATGCAATTATCTAATGCTTCACAGGAATAATTGAACAAATAATTATCCTTAAAAATACAGCTATTTGTTTATAACATGAGATTAAACAAATAGATGTATTTTTAAGGATAATTATTTTTCAAATTATTCCTGTGGTGAAGTCTTAGATAATTGCAAAATGAACAAAATAAATCCTCAATCATTAAAGTCCGACCATTTTTCAAGAATAAAGTTGGAAAAAATACGTGAAATTTCGACCTACAGTAATTGCTATTTAAAATGATATTTTCTATAGATTTTTTTTTTGGAATCTTCATTGACTAATAGAGATATTATTTTCAAAAGTGTTAAGGAATTAAGTTTTTATACGTTTGTTTACTCTGACTTTGTTTAAATATTTTTCACTTCTATAATTTTAAATTTTTCATGACTAATAGATACTAATGATTTTTCGTAATAGGTTCAAAGTATTCACAATTTAAAACATAAAACATAGATTTAAAGAGGTCTTTGGGAGTATTTAAATCCCTAATTTGGAAATAGATTTGTGATTTGAGGGACAGATTTAACTTAAAAGAATTTTTAAACATTTTATGGCCAAAGTTTTTGAGAGCATTATTTTTGACCAACTTTACCTGGCCTCTAGTAACATCATTATAGAGGAGCAGCACGGCTTCATGAGAAAGAAATCTACGGTTACAAATCTTTATATCTATACGCATTACTTGTCACAGAAACTTGAATCGCCGGGCTCTCAAGTCGACGTAGTCGTATGGAATACCGACTTTTCCAAGGCGTTTGACACTGTTGACCACGACATTCTAGTCGCAATGCTCGGAACTCTTGGGATTACCTCTGACTTACTTTCATAGCTTTCTAGCTATTTAGATGGTAGATACCAATCAGTACGTATTAATGGGAATTTCTCTGAAGTGTTTCTCGCCTCGTCTGGGGTGCCTCAAGGCTCGCACCTCCCTACTAAAAATTCCGGCGTAGGATCCGGCGCAGTTTCCGACGTAGTATCCGACCTAGAATACTACGTCGGAAACTGCGCCGGATCCAACGCCGGAACCGACGCCGGATCCTACGACGATATTTGGGACCGGATCCGGCGTCGGATCCTGATTTTTTTTAAATTTGCAATTAAATAATTATTATAATTATTGAATCAATTTTTGTTATATGATGATGTATTTTAAATTTTTCAAATTCAGATACTGCACTGAGAGAAAAAATAGGTCAGGGCAACTTGATGAGTCAGCGTAGTTGAAATTGTCTTTGACTTTTTTTGTAGTCAACAATGTAGATTTGAATATAGTCGAAACAACATGAAAAACTAGTTGTTTCAACTATTTAATCTAGTAGAATCTGTGTTTATTTCTTCTTTCTTTCTTTCTTCTTAAACAATTTTATCAATAAAAATTATGCCTCGCAAATACATTTTAAAATTTTTAGGTTTACACACTTTTACGATTTAAATAATTTTAAAAATCA
>JBAGKK010037158.1:0-10691 GCA_037177015.1 Euceroptres primus | reverse complement strand
GGTGCTTTCCTATCCCCACTTTTTCCTGCTAGCTGATTTCTGTTGCCGGTTCGTACTATGGTAGCATCACCCCCGTGATTGAACCTAGTCCGGCGTCACTTGCCCGCTCTTTACATTAGCGTATTCGCTTCGCTTGTTTTATATAAGGAGCCGCTGGATATCACCAGCTGTCCTGAAGTCGATCTCCGCCGCGTTCTTTAAACTCGTACAGTCATGAGTTTTCGACTTGAGCAAGAATCTCATCCGCTCGTCGCCCTCGTTGTGCAGTTAGCAACTGCATTCATGACCACATTTGGATTTTGGCTGGGTGCTGGGCACTAGGTGCACTCTCTCTGCCTCTCTTTCTTTGGCCTTGCAATGTTCCAGACGGGCATCATCCCTCAGTTAAATCATAAAAATAAATAAACAAAAAGTACTAGTTTAAACTCAAATCAATATTGATTTGCCCTCAAAGGTCTGATCGTTTTTATCTGAAAACACTAACTTGATTCAAAAAACGAATCCCTAACCATGATTTCTTATCTCTTTAAAATCTAGGTTACTTCTTGTCAAGCCTTTTTCAATAAGGGTGTCAACGAGAGGAAGAAGAGCTGTTTACAAAACGTGCAGTTAAAAACTGCAATTTTACACTACTCAAATGACTGTTATTGTAAAATATCGTCAAATCGGCCGCCTGGTGGGGACTATGGGAAACACGTTCTATAGCTCTAGAGTGGGGCAAGTCAGCGCAGGCAGAGGGTTAATAAAAAGGAAAAAAACATCATTTGAATATTGAATATAATACATATTGTGTGTATTGCAACCCATGTGAATGTGGGGATGCTTATATTGGCCAAGCAGAAAGGTATGTTAAAGATAGAATTAGGGAACACAAGAACGATTGTAAAAAAGACAAAAGAAAAACAGCATTAGTAGCGCATTCACATGATAACGACCGCATATTTATTTCTTCTGGTATTAAAATTATTTGTACTGGAACTTATTTTAAAAAACGTTTGTTTAGAAAAATAGTTCATACTATAAAAATACTAACAGCGACAATAAGAAACCCGACATTGATTTTTAAGCGATATATATCATAGCCTAATAATGTCTACAAATAAATTATAAGTTAAACTTGTAAACTTTTTTCATAAAGAAAACAAAAAATTATGATGAATTTAAAATACGAACCATATAAGAGTATGTGCATATTTTGTGAATTGGTGACAGGTTAGATTAGGTTGATTTAAAAGCTTTTCTCTTCTGGAAAGAATGGGTCGCAGAACGTGTTGGACCACAAGCATAATATATTTTATTAGAATGGACTCGTTTTTCCAGGATGTGAGACTTTCTGGTCTCCTATTTTGCAATTTTAATAGTTTCTTATAATTTTCAATCCAAGATAAAACCTAAAAAATTAAGTTGTAAATCTCCGTACGTTTCGTCTAATAGGTAAGAATAGAGGTTAGGATTCTCGTGATGTTTATGAACTTTATAGATATGTGTAATATTTGTCGTATTATAATATTTTTATTGTAGTAACATGTATACCTGAAGAGGCTCATCGTTGATGGGCGAAAGCTTGTAATTAAGTTACAATTAAGGACTAGACATCCTGGATAATGATAGGGATGTGCAAAATTTTTAAAGACCCGAACGCGATGAGTTGAATCGGATAGAGTGGGCCAGAAATAAAAAATTTGTTTAATTTGTGCCAAATATTAATTTTCTTACTTAAATTCTAGCAGTCGCTTAAGAACATCCAATTTCAGGAACGCTGTTAGTAGTCCCCCTATCACAGAGTGACCAGGATGAGCGCCATGAGATCGTCAGGGTCGAGCAACATTGCTTGAAGAGCTCGTGAGTTCAAACAAGCTCAGTTTGAGCGAAAAATGTGCTTATTTTCTCGAAAATCAAGGTCATGACTCCGATGACTCTTCGTAGATGATGTTTGGCAGACTTGACAGCTGCATCCTAAAGTCCTCCATTGTGAGAAGCACCTGGTGGATTGAATCTCTATTCAGTGCCATTGGAAGCAAGACTTGAAGATATGAAAGCTGACTCCTTGGATGCTGTTGAGAGTATCGATCGCAGCTTCGCATCAACTCCCACGAAATTGGTGCCTTGATCGCTGGAGAGGGTGGCACATATCCTACGACGAGAAACAAAGCGATAATACGCAGCAAAAAATGCATCAGCTGTGTAATCCGAAACAGCCTCCAGATGAACAGCTCTTGTCAAACAGCAATCGAAAACTGCGATATAATCCTTGTAGGATTTGTATCGGCAACCTTTGGTTGCTCGAAGTTGTACCAGTCCAGCGTAATCTAAGCCGAAATAAAGAAAGGCTCTACTCGGAGTTGAGAAAATCGCTGGAAGGTCTGCCATCAGCTGTTGAGGCCTGAAAGTCCGCGGATCATCGGTAGAATACTGGATCAAACGATTGTATGTTTAATAAATTTGGGTAGTAGCACCACCTGCATTTCTTTAGAATTATTTGAAATGATTAAGAATAACAATGGTTGTAAGTAATTTCCGGTTTTTAATCTCAAGATTGGTGAACCATTTGGAAAACACACGTGCAGGGTAAAGTTTCAAGTCAGAATTCCTCTACAGTTGGGCGATCAATCGTTTGAAACTATTTGTTTGATAGTGCCGGGATTGGCTCATGTTGTTATGATTGACATTGAATGGATGCATCAAAAGCAAGCCAAATACACTACAAGCGGCAATCCTTTTGGATTGATGAGCATGAGATCGGGTCTCCACAGGCCTCTTATTGTCGCACTCGGCCTAAATTTGGGACCGAGGAAGAGAAGGCGAAGAACTGCAATCTCGAGTCCGTTGTCTCTGATAGGATTTCTGATTCGTTAGATAACTTTAAGAGTGCGCAGGAGGATAGTGTTTTTGCGCTGGGAGTAGTTTTCGCCGATTGGGATATCGAGCTTTATGCGAACATAAATGTTGAGTGTGACAATGACGAGGAAAGCGGGTCGGAAGTCATAACGGTGGAATTGGAATTGGAATCTTGCGCTAGTTTGGATCGCCTATCGAGTTCTAAGGATGATGCGCGAGATTCGATAGATGCAATAAGTTCATTGTCGTCCACACAAAAGGATCAGTTGGTGAAAGTAATAATAGATAATTCTAAGTTAACTTCCAAGCGCCGTCGATTCGAATATCCTACGTGATCCCTAGAGCGTACAGAGAGGGGGAGGGGGAGGGGAGGGGAGACTCTTGACTGAGATTGATCAGTTGTTCAGGCAAGAAATTATCGAGGTTACAAATACCGCGTATTGTAATCCAGTTTGGATCGTGGCAGAAGGTTCGGTGAGACTTTCTTTAGATGCTAAAAAGCTAAGCCAATATGTTCATTAAGTCCCATCTTGAAGTACCACCTACACTGGAACAGTTGATACAAAAATATTCAGGAACTAGATTTCACACGAATTCTGACCTCTCGCAGGGGTATTATCATGTGACGTTGGTACCTGAATCGCGATCACTCACGTCTTTTCTGATCGAGGATCGTTGCCCTCAGTTCTGTCGAGTGCCTTTCTGCGTGAAAACTGCTGGCAGCGTGTTTATTCTTAACCTAAGCTCGGTTTTGGTTTTTTAAGATTTTTCGGAGTTGGTAATCGCTTCTAAGTACTTTGACGATCATGTAGAACATTGCATATTGTTTTTGAGAGGTTACGCGAGGCAGGCATAACATTGCGATTCGACAAGATGTTGTTTGCGCGTGATCAGGTTCCGTTTTTCGAATTTATCCTGCGTACGGAGGGGCTAGGTACCGATCCTGAAAATATTAGAGCTATATCGAAGATCCCGCAGCCGCGATCTAGTTTTAAAGCTTCATCGGTGTATGTGTTCATGGGGTATTATCGCCGTTTTCAGGTGCAATAAGTGAACTTAATAGAGGATTTTCGTGGGTTGCTGAATTCCAAAACAAAGATACACCCTGGGTTTTACGTACATAAAAACATACAATCTCCGATTTCCTTCTAACAAGGAGAGGCTCAGACGTGGGGTTTTTTGTTTGGATTAATATTTTCCCTGATGATAGGACATTACTTAACTTTTAATTTGCCAAAGCAGTTCGGTGTACTTTTTGGACAATTTCGAGAAAAACATTGCTCACCTGATTGATGGACTCTGTTTAGTGATGCATTTGAGCGAGAGTTCAGTTGAAAAATTTGCGGTAAGTTTCCAGATGTAAATTCCTGGAAGTTTTTAAGTTGAGCTTTCGGGTCAGATCGGGTTGTCGGGCTTTCGGGTCGTGTTGTCAGATTATCGGGTCGGGTTTGGGGTAAATCCGGCAACCCGATAACCCGACCACCCGACCCGACCCCAATCATTTTGCACAACACTATAAATTATCTACTACCATTTACTCAACACAAAAATATATTGTGTAAAATAAATTTGGCTTTAAAAAAATAACGAATACTGATAGTAAATACAAATTATTGAATTTATTTGCACAGGTACTTTCTGAAATATCTATATTTTGCTTTAGAATCAAGTTAAGTTCATTTTTGAATTGTATGTGTAATAAATGCATATTTTTATTTTTATTCTTTAACATCAATAATTAATTGAATTCAATTTTTAAAAATCGAACTATCTACTAACCTAAATATTTTTCCCTAGCTTCTACTTTATCTGCTAAGGAACAAGTAACCCATGAATTTAGAGCCGTAAGTTGTCTGGCAGATTCGTCATTTAATTGGTTCCTGTGTTTCCTAATTATTAGAAAACTCTTTGAGAAAACGCGTTCTGAAAACATAGATATAACTTATATGGACAAATAGTCTCGATCCATTCTAGCAAGATCACTCGTAGCTTGCTGCAGTAATACAGGATCGTCTTCATCCGAATCAGGATCAGTTTCGGCTACTCTGGCAGTTTCTACGGGATCCTATATTAATAAAATTAAAGCCATTAAAAAATGATAATTCAACTCTACTACTGGGAGTTGGCTCCTGAGTCACGTTATTTTAAGATGCAAACTCGAAGTTCCTCAAGCTGAACTTACTGAAAATAGGAAACCTAATCTATCAGAACAAAGTATACTTTGTCCTGAAAATATTTTCAAAAGTGGTTTTAGAATACTCTGACACTTCTTATCCCCAAGATGTTTTCTGAAATTGCTCGACTTTATGTCTAGAATCAAGGATGAATACTGCGCAGTATATCCAGTTGCTCTTGTCCTAGTGCTTTAAGAGTTTTTCTCGCGAAGCTTTCAGAATCTTCTAATTTGTCCAAGAGCATGTTGAATCCAACAATTGCGTAAGGCAAAGTTGCATACTCATCTCCACCGATTATTACTGAGAGGACCTTAAAATGACATATATACTTGCAGATTTTACGAAGCATCAACCATTCATGATCACTCACGGATAAAGGCTTCAAGGTATCGTTGTTCTGACAGAAAAAAGATACCGCCTTGCATTTTAAGTCCCAAGATTATTATGTCAGCGATAGAGTACCACCTAGTAGAAACATCCCTGTTTGGAGAGAGCATCTTTATGTTTCACGATTCGCAACAACCTCTTAACTTGTTCCTCCCCTTTTGCGACTCCTTCAAAAGCTTGAACAACTTTCGCAATTTTCAAAGAGGTGTTTTACAGTTAATATAATTTTCTTTGATTTCCAGGTTTTTGTCCGCTTCTTCATTCTCAGACAGCTCAATCGCCCCGTCACTTTCACTCCTTGCTTCCTCTTCTCTGCAGCTATCTTCCAGTTGCAGTTCTTGCAACCTAGCTTGGACCGAAAGGTTCAAGATATGAGTTTAGGATCGAAAATGCTGATTCACATGTTCAAATTCCATGAGAAAAGTTAGCTCTTATATGAACATTGTGTTCATGTGAGATGTGCAGATGCATTGTCCATAGTGATCCCTAATATTTTTTCTACTAAATCATAAGCCTTGTTTGTTTCGTAAAAAATTTTAGCGATATCCCGACCTGCGTGATCCCCATTTGAATTGCAAAAGTCTATGAGCAGCGAGTGCAGAACCATATAATCTCCAATAAAATAGTCAGTAATGGAATAATACGAACGGCCAGTAATCGATTTCACAGGCCTACAAAAATGAGACTTTTGTTTCCCGACGGAGATCTAAAGGTGTTTTCTCACGTAATTTTTTTCTCCGAATCCGAATCTGGTAGCAGAATTTGTCTAGCACGTCAGGCTTTTGAGATATTGTAACCTGAAAGTGCTGAAAAGGCCATTTTTCGGAATTTTCAGATGAAAATAACTTTGAAACGCGAAGATATTCGTCAATTTGGCCAACAGATTCCTCATGAAAAAATCTACGGAAATGCACATACATGATTTCTAATATGGTCACGTATTTACAAGTGTGGGACTTTTTATATGAACAAATTTCATTTTCTAAAGTACCTAACCACCAAAACGTTCCATCAGACCGATTTCCTTAGAACTCTCTATCAAAAGGTTTTTCGGGTCGCTCATTGCGAATTGGGAGTCAGAATTTGAATTTTATAAATGGCGGATCAAATATGGCGGCCCCAAAATAAAAAATTCGTTATAATTCTACTAACAATCACTATGCAACAGTTTTTTAGGTCGCTGATTACGACTTTGAAGTAAAAATTCGGAAATTCTAAATGGCAGATTCAATACAGCAGATAGTACGTCGAGATGCAGCATGATTCAGCAAAATAAGTCAAAGTAGGGAATGAGACAGCCAACTAAAACCAGATTTACTGTAACTTACTTCACACATAAAAAATAAATGTTAATCACACCAGACTAACTTCACGCAGCGATCTTCTTCTGTTCCACAAATGACAATCCAGAACCTCGTCGAAGCTCATCATTCATCGCCAGTACCTCCTTCATATGTCACAATGTCTAACAGAGTCTGTATAAACCATCTGGATAAATTCTGTTACGTTTGTGGTCAATATGTCCTCGAGGAACAAAAATGTGATATTAATGATGTCATTAAAGAGTTACACTTACAATAATTCAATCGTGAAATCCAGCACGAAGATAAAAATTGGGTTCCGCATAAAGTGTGTACAAATAGTTACATAGTTTTGAGACATTGGAGTAATGGTAAGCTAGAACGTTAACAGATGTTGATCGTATGGTTTCAATTACTCAGTGTACCAATGATTTGGCGAAAACCTATTAGTCATGAAGAATGCTACGTTTGTTCATGTTACTTGCGGGGTTTTATTAGTAAAAATAAACATCTTATAAAATATACCGATGTAGCATCTGCTACGAAACCTATTCCCGTAGCCTCAGCGAATCTTCTTCCAACTCCTCCAGTGATGATAGATGAATGTGAAGAAGAACTCACATTCGAAGAAGCAGCTCATGATGGAGATTTCATTGAGTATGACTGTGATACTACTCCACAATTGTTTGACAAAACTGCACTAAATTATTTAATCAGGGATTTAGATTTATTGAAAAAAGTCCGAATTATTAGGCTCTCGGTTACAAGAAAGGAATCTCCTTGAAAAAGGAACAACCATCTGTTGACATAGGTTCGTAGGAAAAAATTTTCGAAATTTTTTTCTGAGCAAGATTCCGTGGTATTCTACAATGACGTATCCGGCTTATTATAAAAATTGGGAATAGTGTACTATCCTAAAGAGTGGAGATTTTTTATAGATGCTTCTTAAAGAAGTTTGAAGGGTGTGCTTTTACACAATGGAAATAAATATACCTCAATTTTCATGCTTCACTCAGTACACTTACGCGAGTCTTATACCAATGTAAATCTCATTTTTGAATTAGTGCAGTATTAAAATCATAAGTGAAAACTTCGTAGTGACCTAAAAGCAATTGGCACAATTCTTGGGCAGCAAGGTGGTTACACAAAATTTCCTTATTTCTTGTGTGAGTGAGACAGCAGAGCACGTAAGTTGCATTGGAAACAGAAAAGTTGGCCGAAGAGAAAGTCATTGGAACCAGGTTTACGAAATATTGTGAAGGAAGCAATCATTGATCCAAATGACTTACTGCTACTACCCTTGTATATTAAACTAGGATCAATGAAGCAGTTTGTTAAAGCACTGAAGAAAGATGGTAAATGTTGAAAAAAAAGTATGGATGAGTTTCAAGGAAGTGACCAAAGGCTTCTTAGGAAATGTAAAAGAAAAAAATTACAAGCTTCTTGTGACAAATATGTATGTTGAATCACTTCAAGAATTTGGGATGCTGCATGAGCCTCAAGCTTCACTTTTTGCATTCCCATCTCGACGTCTTCCCTGTCAATCTTCGATTCTAGATTGTCTTGCCTTAGTTGGCCGGATTACTAGATTGTCTTGGCTGGACCACTAAACTGTCTTGCCTTAGTTGGCTGGACCACTAAAGTATTTTGTCTTGGTTGGCCAGTTCATACCTTATCTTGCCCTAGTTGGCCGGATCACTAGACTATCTTGCCTTGGTTGTCTGGATCATGCCTTATCTTGCCTTCGTTGGCCCGATCGCTAAACTGTTTACTCCAATCTGCGCATATTATTCTGCCCAAAGGGATCCCTTCTCTGGGCTTCAATATACTCCAGTACAAAATACAATACTGTCTTGCCTTAGTTGGCTACCTCATTGACCTGATTTGCCTTATTTTGCTAAATCGTGCTCTATCTCAACATACTATTTACCATATTGGATTCATATTGTTGATATAAAAGGTCCTGCAGTTGTAAATATTTGACCATATCAGAAATCATCTATGTGCATTTCTGTAGATTTTTTCATGAATAATCCAAATCTGTTGGAAAAATTGACTAATATCGTCGCGCTTCGAAGTTATTTTCATCTGAAAATGCCGAAGAACGGCCTTTTTTTGCATTTTCAGGTTGTAATATCTTAAAATTCTGACGTGCTAGACAAATTCTGCTGCCAGATTCGAACTTAGCGCGAAAAATTACGTGAGAAAACACCTTCAAATCTCAGTGGGGAAAATATTGTAGGCCTGTGTTACCATCCCGCCAGCGTACATGAAATTTTTGATTCATTTTCCTTTAAGCTGAACATTACGTATTTCTGCTTATGAATGAAAATATCTTCGTCTAAAGTTTTCAGTTCTTTTCGCTTTGATATTTTTGCTTCTGAATTTAAAAATTTGAAGTAGTTTTGAATTTCTTCATCCTTAAAAAAATTGTATGGAAGGTACTTCCTGGCAACCGAATGAGTTTCCGAAATGCGTTATATATTTAGAACTTTTAAAAAATTGCTATTATTGTTATTCTTTTTGTAATCTACATAATTTGTTTTCCATTTAAAAATTTTTTAAATGAGAAAGAATAAATATTATGTAGAAAAATAGTATATTGTGCGACAAATGCGGAAAGTAGGCAGTTCCAGAACGAGTGTGAAGTGCGCAGCACGAGCCAAAGGCAAATCGCAGGCGAGTTCAAGGTGAGCCGAATACGAGCCGTAAACGAGTCGAAGACGAGCCGACGGCGAGTGCTAGCTAACTTCAGACGATTCAGATCTGCCAAGTTTCTGCAAATATCACACACGATACTTTTTATAACAAGTACAAGGGATGTACCTGTATTAGGGCGAACGCAAGTGGCGGAAATAGATAGTGATGTGTAAGATAACTTCAGGACGGGTCAGGTGTCAGGTTCGCAACCCACAAACGCGCAATAAACTTAAATAGTATATTATTCACCAAGGAGGAGAAGAATTTCTGCCCATACTTAATTTTGAAACCTATTGTTACGGAAATTTCCTTAACAATAGCCTATTGTCCTGGAAAAATTTCCGTTATAACCTATTGTCACGAAAATTTCCGTAACAATAGCCTATTGTCACGGAAAAATATCCGTAAGTATAACCTATTGCCATTGAAATTTCCGCAACAATAGTCTATTGTAACGGGAAAATTTTCGTAAGAATAACCTATTGTTACGGAAAATTCCGTAACAATAGCCTATCGTCACGGAAAACTTTGTCAAAAAATGATCTATTTTGCACAGCCCTAAAAAAGTGACAAGCAAAAAAAAAACAATATGTGCTAGTTTACTTACAAAAATATAGAAAAAGTATATAAGCATATTAAAAACACTCTCTCACGTCGCTGCGCATGCGCACAGTACAAAAAGCGAAGTTTCTGTTCTCTGCGCATGCGTAACGATGTGGCAATGTAACTTTCCCACGTCGTATCATAATTGTCAACTTTCCGTTCTCTAAATATAAGTTGAAAGTCGTTCATACCGTGCACGTATTACAAAAAAATCTTATACTAAGTCTTATGTTGATAATTTCTCCAACAGAATAGTATTTTTCGATACAATCGCGCGAAAGCGGCAATGCTCGCACGAGTGCTGTGCCTTCGCTCGCTTGTATTTTTTTTGCAACATTTTTTGCAACAACTGCATGGAAAGTCATTCTTCGCGTACCATCTAGAGCAGACATGCCCAGCTAGGGAGAATTCCCTGCGAAACCACATGTTCTGCTTCTACCTCTATTTCTCGTGGAGAGCAGGAGCGGTGGTAGAGACGCGTTGCCATCTCTTGTCTAGTGATGTCATGTAACCCCGTAGATACGAAATATCTGCCGGGGTGCTTGAAGGCGGACTAACTTTTCAATATAAAATTTTAATACTAACTAGAGTTTTAATTATTTTATTTCAGCTTTTTTACATTTATTTTCAATGAAGATAATTGAAAAGAAAAGTTTACAAAGTGTTTCTTTGTTTTTAACAGAAATAC
>JBAGKK010037136.1:0-10692 GCA_037177015.1 Euceroptres primus | reverse complement strand
CCGAATGCAGTTCAATGGTTTCTACGGTTGCAGCTGGTGCTACGTACATGGAAAATACGAAGCAAACTGTGTGCGTTTATTTATTTATTTATTTATTTGAAAAATAAGAAAGCCCAACAGTTTAAAGAACCAATAATAGGGCTACAAAGATGTACAATGTGTACATAATAGTTATGTAATTAAATAATTATAGAAGGATAAAATAATAATAATTATTTTTTATTTCTAATTTTTTAAATTTATTTTTATTTCTTATTCTATGTACAATAAAATATGCTAATACTTTATTAATGTAATTTTATAATTATTGTAATTAATTTCTTCATAACATTTTACAATTTTCGTTTTTCGTGTAAGTTATTATATTGCCATTGCATATATTTGATAGATACGATCCTGGTTTATGTAGCTATGGCGATCTTAGTTCGTTCCAGGTGGCGCTTGCGGATGTGTTGCTGTCGATTCTCATCGGTCGTTAATTTCGGGAGTGAAATTTCATTGTGAAACTTCGAAAGTGCGGTTTTTAGTGCAAGTGACGTGTTTCAGCGTGTCCTCTAGAATCCACATGTGGCGGTGTGGTGGTGTTAGTGTGTACACGTGCCGGCCTGAGCATCATTTTCCATAAAAGATTTTTCGGATTTTCATTGGGTTTTTCCGTGCCTAAGGGGTCAAGTGCCCTTAGGAAAAATAGAAGGTACCATCTATGTATACCCGGCGGTTTCGTCGGGAAATCTTTATTTCTCCTTAAAACCGCGGACTAAAGTAGGCCTTTTTCGCATGAATTTTTCTGTGCCATGGTCCCTAAGATGTCCTTGCATGGCCGCACTGTAGGGGAAAACGTGCTACTAAAGAACTAATGACACATAGCGAGTCTTGCGAACTTTAAAACAAGCCTTAAAAGTTCACATATTTATGAATCGTTTGAGTTAACGGACTTAAGTTAACGGAAAGTTAATGTAAGGGAAGTTAATGAGTCTATTATACATTTTAAAAGTTAACGTTATCGCTAATCGTTAACAAAAAAGTTAACGGCGTTAGTTAACGATTGACGAAATAACCGCTTTTGTGCCCACTTTTGCTAAATAGATAGGCGTCTGTCATGTTTCCGATACTGATAGAATTTTAAGAGATATAGAAGAATTTTGAGAGTGACAGCTATTCAGTTTAAGTCACAACAAGCCACTCTTGAAAACTATTTTTCACTCACTAACACAATCCAAGCATCAGAAGGTTAATTCTGTCTCTGCTAAGACTATATTCTTTATTATAAGAACAATAACTTAATGATTTACCTCGGAAAACGGTGTGAATTCGGAAACTCCGTGAAGTATAGACCTAAGGAGACCAAACTCGCCATGGATGCCATACATAGAATTCGTCGAAAATGTGCTCTTTTCTGTTGCGCGAAATACGTACTTACACATGCATACATTCATACAGACTTATAGTGCACAAATTTTCCGAGTGCATCAGAAAAGTGTTCATTTTGAAATCCTAATTTGAGTGCCCTTATGTCTATATTCCATAGCAAACTCGATGAAGAAATCAGTGTAGGAAATTCACACCTGGACATCTTGCTTCAGTCGACAATGTCGCCCCCTGTCGTTACATTTCGTACCACCCAGTAGGAAATTATTATCTTCTACTTGTTGATCGACCATTACATTAAAACTGAGCGGATTATTATTTTATATTTTAGTTTTTTACAAGCTTTCATTTAGAATGTAAGAATTAGAATAAAAATATTAACAAAGGCCAAATCTTGCATAAACCAAAGTGGAAATTATTGTCGCAAATATAATCAGTAGTGTGGTAAGAACCGTAGAATCATCTAACTTCGGACACTGCCCAAAGCTTCGGACACTCATTTTTTTTTTCCAGATAAGTTAATGGCATGGAAATATAACATAAATTAAAAACGCAAATCTTGACATGATTTTAAAACTTAGATTTATATTTAAATATTAATATAAGCCCGAGAATAATAAGTGTCCGTAGTAAAGGCAAGTGTCCGAAGTTAGGTGATTCTACGGTAGTATACGAAATCTTAATTCAGTTTTATCATTTATTTTATATAAAAAGTTTCTCAATGTAGTTATGTAGTTGTAACTTAAAATAAATACAATTGTTTTCAAGTTACGTAACAGATTGTTTGTTTTTCCTCTGAGTTGCTTTTCACTAAATGATTGAATATATTAGTTTCATGTTAGATGTAGTTTACATTTAGTGACTAATGAAATATTATTACATTTGCTAAACACATCACAATGCGTGCTGTACTATAAGTCACATTGGGCAGTGTTTTTACGTAGTAATAAAACGTCATTAACAATATAGTCAGTGCTATATTCACTCTGATCATATAAATTCTTGGTTGATTTGCAGGTGGAGAAGAGTGACAATCGTACGATCAGCAGGGTGGCATTCGTACCGGGGGAGGAAGACGATGGGAAATCGGTGACTTGCAGGGCGGAAAATCCAAACGTGACTGGACTTTACCTGGAGACGTCTTGGAAGATCGACGTCGTATGTGAGTAATTCCGTATACTCCTATGATTCCTTTCCCTTTTTTTTTATGGCCGTGCACGTACAGTCATAGGGTGTAGGGAACAGCCGACCGACGATTGGTTGCTGGTCCTTACTCACCGTGAAAATTCGAACGAGAAAAGCACCCTCGTGAAGTTGACTGAAGGGAAATAACCAGACCGAAGAAATTCCATTCATTTCTGAAATATAATTATGTTTTTATTTATTTTTTTAGATCCGTAATACTCTCAGACAAACATTTCAAGATCATTTTTACAAATAATATACAAGAACAACTTACAGTCACTAAATTATTCTAAAATGAGCCTCATATTTGAATTTCTGTATTAATACAATTACTGTTCTAAGGTTCTAGCGTCATCGATTTGGAGAATCTTTAAAGTCAAATAGGTGCATTTCAATTAATTGAATAAGTGTTACAAGCATTTGCGCATGTTGAATTACTGTTTCAATAAAAAATTAGTGTTTAATCGTGAATGTGTTATTAACTAAAAGTACTTTCGATATTGTAATTTACACTGAAAAGCGTTCGTAGAAATAAATGTAAGAAGACAGAACTTTTTTTTTAACAAACTTGTGAATAGAGAAGCCATTTTCGAACAAATCTGATGCCCGCGTACTCTTGGTGTCGCAACTAACATTAATGTCGATAAAACAGGAATATGTAAATTTACGACTAGACATTTCGGCCACCTTGAAAGCTTAGCTTCTAATAATTAAACTGATTGTGGAACAGTAATGTCTATAAATCCTGAATCATGAAGGTTAAAACGGTTTTTGTTAACACCTTCAAAATTTAGTCCCGAAAGTGCCATTAAGGGTTGGCCGATTAAGAAATGGCCTGTAGTGAGAACCTCCAGATCATTAGGATCTTTATAGAGTGCTGAAATTGGCCGCGAGTTTAAGCAAGCTTCGATTTGAGTCAGAACAGATTTAATTCCACTCTCCCATAGCCCTCCAAAATGTGGTACTCCCGGAGGAATAAAATGCCACCGCGAGTTATCATTCTTGAAAAATTCTTCAATACTTTTGTTATGTTTAGGACTAGTCAAAAATGCATGTAATTCGGCCGATTCGTTATTAGCTCCAATGAAATTTGCGCCGCCATCAGATTATATATTGCTACTTCTTCTGCGTCTAGCAGTAAAACGTCTGAAGCAATTTAAAAACGGATCGGTACTTAAACTATGAGCAAACTCTAGGTGTGTCGCTTTAGTTGAGAAACAAATTGTCAAACATATGTATCCCTTTATGATTTTTCGGCCGCGCGTTTTTCCTTATTTTATTTAGAATCCCCCCCTCCATAATCTTCTCCGCATTCATTGAATGGTTTCGATGGTTTTACGCGATTTGCGGGTAAGCCACCCATAAAGGGTTGAACTACTCTTGGCCAAGCCTTAGAACAGGGTATACATTGTCGAATTTTCTGTTTTAGAGCACTCTTACTGAAAGTGTTCTTCCTGATCGATCCAATCTTATCATCGCACTATTATATTTCTCGTCCTTCAAAAGACCTGACTTTCGTAAATGAGCATTTCGTTTAGGTATATTTAGGTTATTATAAGATCTTAAGCAATGTGACACCACATTGCATTTAGCCCTGGTATTTTTTTCGTTTGTTTTTGGTGGTAGAGGTTATTCGTTTGGATTAGGAATCATCCAATTTGGTCCATTCCACCACAAAGACGAATTGGCGAGGTGTTTAGGATCAACACCTCTGGATAAAATATCTGCTGGGTTATCCTGAGTTGGAACATGGTCCCATTTAGCGTTTTCATCTAGTTCTTGTATTTTATAAATACGATTGGCGATAAAAGTTTCTCATTTGTGAGATAATTTTATCCAAGCCAATGTAATGGTTGAATCAGATAAGCAAAATGTCCGATTGATATTTAGCGTGAGTGCTTTATTGATCTTAAATTATATTTATTATCTTTATTATCTTTATTATCTTAAATTATTGTGTTGATAGAAGAGCTCCAAATTGATTTTTGGAAGTTCATAAGCGAAATGATTCCACATATTTCCAAGACACTTTGGTCTAGTCAAGTTTTTTTTTTAAACAGTTAATCAAATAAAACATTTTATTATATTCCGGTATTCGATTTCGTTTAGCGAGAAGTGATATGTGTCAGATTCGGAGTTCCAAAAAAGTCCCAGAGTAGGTTTGATTTCCATGTTTTCTTTGATAGTTTTTTGTCCAGACGTGGATTCCGTCTGATTTATTATTGATGAATCGTTTGAACCCTATTTATGTAACTGAATTCCCACGTAGAAGTCTTGTATGAAAGCGTTGGCTGACTCGGGATGACTTTCTTCAAGATCGAGGCCAATTTGCTGAAGACATCTAGTAGCTAAAAAGGACGATGACGCTATACCGCAGGTCACCGTATTTAACTGGAAAGCCTTGACTGGTATTGTAAGATTTTCACGCCATACAACACATTGAAGTGTCCTTTGTTCTTCTTTAAAGATATCTGTCTGTACATCTTTGTTATGTCTGCCTTCAGAACATATGTTGTCTGTATCTTAGTAGGATGGAGAAGAGATCTTCTTTCACGGTGGGACCCACCATTTGAATGTCATTGATGGACACGCCTGATTTGGACTTGTGTGAACCATTGAACACTACTCGGACTCTTGCAGTGCTGCTCGAGTCTTTAGTTACGGAGTGGTGTGGTACATAGTTGATAACTCTGGAAGGATCCATTGATTCTCGTACGATCTCGGACATGTGCCCTTGAGAAATATAATCCTTTATGAAATCCATGTATTCGTCACGGAGAGAATGATTCTTACCTAACTTTGAGTAGTAATGATACTATAAATCTTCCTTGCTCATTTCGACTCGTAGTGTCTTTAAAAAGAATTTCACATGCTGTTTCTTCTCTAGAATAATTTTATCTGGTTGAGTCACTTCTTCAATTTCCCAAAATGCCTCAACTTATTTATGTAATTTTTCGCTGGTGGTTAGATTACAAATTGTAGTTTGCTACATTGATTTTGGAATCTGCAAATCGCCGATGACTATCCAAGTAATTCCCAGAATATTTCTGTTCGGAGAATTTTGTCTACTGGTGACTTTACGTCAAATTGAGGATCCGAAAGTATCAAGTTTTCAGGTACTTTTAGATTTGCTCGATCAATTGGCATCGTTGTAAGATAGGCTGTAACTTCCTCGATTATTAAACAATTTATGTACCCTTTAAAGTCATTGAAACGCAAACCTAATATGATATTTGTTCCATCCGATACAAAGAATCGTCGTTCTACACGTCCCCAATTTTTATGTCGGTAGGCTAGACTGGTAATCGTAATTTTTTACGTATTCTATTAATAATGATGGTTGATTGAGAGAAATTATCCAGTACTAGTCAGCAAAATGTGATTTGTTGCCCCGATCATACACATAAATCAAGGCAGTCAAAAGCATGGCATTTTCATTCATGTTTGGTGAACTGTGTACAACGACTTTAGTGACATCTGCCTCGTTGACCTTTAAGCCTTTAAAACCAGGTTTATCAGTGGATTTTAAATGATTGGTATGAAGTAATGTATTATGTTCTTTACTGTACACTCTGCAACCTAGCGATCTACATTCACTAGCTTTGTGATCGGTTGAGAGTTAAAACAACATTCTATACCTTCAACCCTGTCAAGACGATCAGCCACCATGTTTAAAAAAGATTCGCAGTTATACATACCGTATGAATTTTAACAAATCGGACACGAATAATTTGGGGCTGTCGCGTAACTTTAGATTGGCGAAAGGAAGATGATGATCCGCGTTGATTGTTAGTGTTTTGGGATTTTGAATTTGTAGACAATTGCTTAAGAGGTGCAAGAGCTTCTAAAATGACACTAGAACAAATAAAAAATCAAAGTTTCTCAATGTTTAGTAGGCTGATCAAGATTATTTAGTACCCGCAAGTGACTTTACGCTTTATGTAACTACGTGTAAGCGTTGAGAACGTGACATCCTTCGTGACATTCTTCAATTCAAATAACGCTCTAACATGACTGCGAATTTCATAGTTATCCGCTGCCGTATCTATTTATTGGTTAACCTCGGCGGCTTCACTATTCAAACACGCTTTCAGATAATGTAATTGTTGAACATTATTTGAGTATTATTATGAATTAAAGATCTGAAAGTGTCATGATATTGAAGTCACTTATCGTAATTACCATAAAAGGTAGGTAGAGTTACTGTCGATAATTTTACACCAATTTGCGCTTGATTAGCTGGGTTGATGGAATTTATAACAGGATTGATAGGAATGCCTGGATTATGATTTCGAACAGGTGTCTTTGCACGTTCCACAACCTCTAATACCTCTGTAGCTTATTACTGCCTTAACTATAGTATCACTCTTTAAAGGCAACTCTTTCGCCTAACGCTTTGTCGTATTCTAAATCATTTAAGGCTTACGGTAAGAAATTTCCAACCTAAAAAAATCACGTAAAAATCTCAATAGCTAATTGTGGTGAACCAAAGGATGCTTGACCGGCGATTTCTATCTCGGAAAAACCGCAAAAAGGATTTGGAGAGAGAACGTCCGCGGGAAATACCATCACTCGTGAAAAATAATTAAAAACGCTATGAACCGCATTTTATACTCGCTAGCAAGATGTGATCAAGATTGGTCAAACTTGACACGTATGGCTATAATCTTTTTAAATTCAAAAGTCGTGAATCAAAATGAGACAAAATAAAAATACTTTAGACAAAACTCAAATTATAATACCGGGCGCCAGTCATCCACGGTGGATAACGAAATTTGATAATTTTATCTTTAACAGTACTCAGGGAGTGGAGTCTTTTTGGAGGAGCAAAACAGCTAGAAGGACCAACTTTTTTATTTAATTATAATTTGCCTCAACTACGGCAATTACTTTATTTAAATACACCACAAAGAAAGAAAGATTTAATACTTTTAAAATAACAGGTGCGTGGTTCTCGCCACGTGGCCCGAAGGCTGACTCGACACGATCAAATTCACTTAAAATTAATAATAACAATATCCCGATATCTACTAAAATAACGAGGCAACACAAGCAACACAAGTGAGTTCAAAATTATTCCGGTAAACTGAAAAAAGGGGCACTCTATCAAAATTGGAAAAAGTTATGTGACGGGTTTCCTAACCTCGAAAACTAACCGACACCACTTTAGCAAAACTGAATAAAACTTTATACCATAACGTTCACCAGATAAATGAAAACTTTACCCCAGATATCTTTTTTCGATTGACGCAGCTTTCCTTTAAATACGGGATTCAACAAATTCCTTTAATTTTTGGGTAAGAGACGATAATCAACCCGCTTTCAAGAGTCCCAGAACAAGAGTGAACGAAAAGGGACGCCACCGCAAGAACTACGAGGCCCGGAATTCGATTTTACCAATAGGAGACCGGCGAGTCAGTCACATGATCTCGCGAAGTAAATCAATACTTTTTACAGACTCGAGACTATTAAAATTGGGCTCTACTTTTGACCTATTATCGAGTGAAAGATCAATATTTCTATATAAATTTCATTTAAATATTTTCAAACCTATCAGGCTTTACGAAATCATCTCGATCATTGATCCCACTCTTAGTTTTCTAGTGTAATAAAAAATCGGAAACTTAAAACTAGACGCCAGGTCTGTTGAGCCATAGGTACGCCCTCCATTTGCAGTCTACTGAGTCCGTCCGCTGCTGCTCTCTACTCAGTTTGGCGGGAGAATATGAATACTAGTGGATCTCCCGTTTGGTCCCATCGATATTACTCGACCTCTCCTGCGGTTAATTTGGGTCCACTTTGTGATCATAAATTAGTAGCTTTAATCCGGCCAATCCCATTGTTAGGATACATGAAAATAAGATAATCAAAACCCAAAACATTAGAACTTTTCATAAAAAATTAAAATTACCGAGAGTGCTCCTTTTGAATTAGTTGGACCCTTGCTCTGAGAATTAATAATCGCGATTTATTTTCCCTAAAACTGCCGGAAAGGTGAGTTCACAAAAGTGATGTGGGTAATCTACCACATCACAAAGAATTATAAAACGTAAACAAACATCTAAACGACATCGCGTGCGCTCTGGTGAGCTGATGTGGAAGAGCGAAGCGACGGCACACAGTGGGACAAAATGGCGAAAAAATGTTCAAAATACGATTCCGGCTACAATTTTTAACCGATTTAAATTTTTTTTTGGAAATTAAAGCTAACTAAATTCTTAAGGGATCCCTCGACGCCGATTAAAAAAAATATATTATTAACTTTATTTGTACACAAAGTTGGCAAAAATCGTAAAATTTAGATATTTTTACTATAATAACACGCAATTAATTCAAAATGATTGATATTAGTGTTCAATCAATAAATAAACATAAGAGAAACATAACTTATAGTTTTTTATAAATTCATGAATTGTTATTAACAATTGTATTGTTATAAACGATGGTAGGTGATTTTTGAGTGGTTTTGGATATTTATTAAGCGATTTTCATTTTTAATCAAATTTAAAGTAACAAAGAAACATATAAAGACAAAACGGAATATATTTCTTATTGTTATAAACAAATTTCATAAACAAATGCGCAGTTTGAGCAGTTTTTGAGTGTTTAAGGTACTTTTTTTTAAAAGTGTTTTTTTTGGCTTAGGAGTGATGTTGCAATAAACTATGTTGCAATTTCATGACAATTTGATGATTGTTATAAAAAAATTTTATAAAAAAATGCACAGTTTGAGCAATTTTTAAGAGTTTCGGTTACTTCTTTTTAAACGTACTTTGTTAGTCTCGCTAGTGTTGCTTTTATCAATTATATTGTTACTTAATGACAAATGTGATTGTTATAAACAAATTTTATAAATGAATGTGCAGTTTGAACAATTTTTGAGCGATTGAGGTACTTTTTTTTTAAACATGCTTTGTTGGGCTTACCAATATTACATTAATATAGTTTGCTGTTATTATAGGATAAATATCAAAAGGATCTTAGTTTTCTTTAACTAATAGTTCCTGAGCTTCTGGGTCTAGTTTCGATTCTAATTTTGGTCCGAGATTTCTTTCACTAGCTATGACTGGATCAGATGAGGTAAAGAATCTGCGAGTCAAGTCTTTGTTAGTGACAACTCGATTGAATTTTCTGGTATCAAATTCTCTGATGCGACGAACATCTTTATTTCGTGCTTCTTGCGCTTCTTCAGTCAGTTGTCACTAACAAAGACTTGATTCACAAATTGTTTATCTCATCTGATTCAGTCATAGCTAGTAAAAAAAATCTCGGAACAAAATTAGGATCGAAACTAGACCCAGAAGCTCAGGAAGCATTAGTTAAAGAAAACTGAGATCCTTTTGATATTTATCCTATAATAACACCAAACTGTATTAATGTAATATTGGTAAACCCAACAAAGCACGTTTAAAAAAAAAAGTACCTCAAACACTCAAAAATTGCTCAAACTTCGCATCTATTTATAAAATTTGTTTATAACAATCACATTTGTCATGAAATGACAATTTAATTGAGAAATGTGTCACAAGCAAGACTAACAAAGTACGTTTAAAAAGAAAGTAACTAAAACTCTTAAAAATTGCTCAAACTGTGCATTTGTTTATAAAATTTGGTGATAACAATCTCAAAATTGTTATGAAATGACAATATAGTTTATTGAAACATCACTGCCACGTCAAACAAAGCACATTTAAAACAAAAGTACCACAAACACTCAAAAATTGCTCAAATTTCGCATTTGTTTATAAAATTTGCTTATAACAATGACAGTTGTCATGAAATGACAATATGGTTTACAAAAGTATTACTAAAAAGACTAACAAAGTACAATAAAAAAAGTAACTGAAACTCTTAAAAAATGCTTAAACTGTGCATTTGTTTATACAATTTGTTTATAACAATGACAGTTAGCATGAAATGACAATATGGTTAACAAAAGTATCACTAAAAAGACTAACAAAGTACAATAAAAAAAGTAACTGAAACTCTTAAAAAATGCTCAAACTGTGAAAATTAGTTAATAAATATCCAAAACCACTCAAAAATCACCGACCATTGTTTATAACAATACAATTGTTAATAACAATTCATTAATTTATAATAAACTATTAGGTTATCGATATATAATATCGATATATA
>JBAGKK010037125.1:0-10693 GCA_037177015.1 Euceroptres primus | reverse complement strand
CCACCTTGTTTTTTGCCCAAATTTTTTTGATAAATTGGTACTCATATGATGAAAAAAATAGATAAGTTTCATGCGGGATAGACTACTTTCGTAAACAGGAGAATTTTTTAAAATGAAATCGAATTTTTGAATTCTTCTTACAACTGACGGCACATACGACAAATTATCAAGAAAAAAATGTGCTGCTTTAAAAAAGTTCTAACTTGCACCGTGAGAAAAATTAGAAAATATGATTTTGTAAAAGCAGAAGTTGTCGTGGACTTAAAAATGGTTTGGCCAATAAAAAACTCGCTGGATAGTTTCCTTATAAAAACGTAATTTTTAAAAAATGAAAAAATTAAAAATATGGGTTTTTCAATATTCGAACTTCTTTTTTTAAATTGAATTCTGCAAACATAAAATGGCAATTTCATCGAAAAACCCATCTTTTTAATTTTATCAAATATTTTTAAAAAATTTATGTTTACAGCAGGAAACTATCCAGCGAGTTTTTTGCTGGCCAAATTATTTTTGAGTCCATGAAAATTTCTGTTTTTACAAAATCACATTTTCGAATCTTTCTGACAAACGATGCAAGATATCATAAAACATTAAGAGATCTTTTGCGTAGAACTTTTTTACAGTATAAAACTTTTTTGTCGATATTTTTTCGTTCGTGCCGTCAGTTGTAAGAAAAATTCGACAATTCGATTCCTTTAAAAAAAATTCTCCTGCTTACAAAAGTAATTTACCGCGCATGAAATTTATCTTTCTTCATCACATAAGTAACAATTTAGCAAAAAAATTTGGGCAAAGACAAGGTAGGGTTTTTGAGAAAATCGCCCAGGCGGAAAATTTATGGATAATCTATCGATAATGGATTATCGATAGTCACTATGTAAAAAGTTATGCATAATTTTGAAAAACTGAAGTTATCAAAATATTTGAAACAAATGACAACTAGATGTAGTTGTCAATTCTTTCAAATATTTTGATAACTTCAGTTTTCCAAAATTATGCATAATTTTTTATATAGTAACTATCGATAATCACTATCGATAGATTATCCATAAATTTTCCGCCTGGGCGTCTTTTAATTTGTTCAGAAAAACCGTCGCCATTTCGCGAATTTTCAAAATTTTTAAAAATTTTCTAGCCGATTTTGAAAGAGGCCAATAAACCTCATCATAATCAGGAAAAAAACTCAAATATCTTAATTGAGTCTAAAACTAAAATGATAAAAGTTTAAAGAAAAATGTTATGTTAAAAAAAACAAGCTTTAAATTCAAATACTGATATAACTTCGTGAAAAAGTATTTTTTCTCAAAACGGTAAAATACGTGTCTTCTTATTTCCTTTGAAAAACAACATATTTCATAGAAGACTGATTCTGTAACTTAAAGTTGCACTGCCTGCCTGATTTGAAATGGATTCGGTAATAAGTATTTACATTTTGTAAACGAAATGAGGTCACAGAGTGTTATTGTTAAACGATATATATTTTACATTTATCGAACTAACATTTCTGCAATAATAAGTTTTATTTAATTACTGAGTTTTTTAATCTCTTCATAAATAACTTCTGCACTTTTTCGTGCATAATCTAACAAAATTTAAAAAATTCCTGGTCAACAAAAAAATTCCCGGTTTTTCCAGGTCACAAAAAATTCCCGGTCATTTTCCGGTTTTCCTGGTTTCCCGGTCCAGCGGCCACCCTGAAATTGCCTAACCTTGTCTTTCCGGCTTTTTAGTTAGAGGAAAATGTAGCACACTGGGAAAAAATGCATTTTTTTTTGTTCGAAAAAGTCTATAGCCATCAATTTTGCCCTGATTTGCAATTATTATTTTTTAGAATTAAAGTGCGATAAATTTTAAAGAGCACCCTGGTCAGTTTTGGCATTTTCGTATGTTTATTTATTATATGTTTAACTCAAAGTATGAGAAAATCGATATTTTTCACAAAATAATCATTTACTCTTCAACAACGGTTTGCATATAATGTAAGTCAACGAAAGAAGACTCCCAGAATACAAATAATTTTATTATTGTATGGTTCATTTATTATAAACAAATTAAACTAACAAATAGAAAATATAATATTTGTTGAAAAATTTTTTTTAGCTAAAAATCTTGTAAATTATTGTAAGGGCGATTGTCAATCACAATTTCTATAAAACATTAATAATTATAATTGTTATAAACAATTTTTGTGGAGAAATTTGGAATTTGTTTTCTCAATTTCGGATTTCCCTTCATCATCTGAATTGATGCGGATATTCTTGAAAATAAAACATGTTAAAATACAACGTGAGTGAAGTTAGCTGTGAATACACAACTAACTCACACTTGTTAAAATTCAAAAATTGTTAATTTTGTAAACAAATTAGATAAATAAATTCAAAACTTTGGCACTTTGGCCTGGAAAAGATTTTTTGACACTAAAACTGCTTAAAATTGTTGTGAGAGAAACTTGCAGTCACTATGTCTATAAAAAATTAACAATAAACAATTGTTATAAGAAATTTTTGTAGCGATAAAAATTGCAAATTAAACGACTAAAAACAAGAGAACGAATGAAATATATGAAAATTTCTTAATATTTGAAATTAAATAATAATGTTTAGTTGTTTAAAAAATGATTTTAAATAATATTTTATTATGGTTGGTCATTAACTTACACACTCAACCCTATTAGGCAGTTTTATTGCGAAGGCCAATTTTTCCTACGGGAAAATGCAAAAATTTTGGAATATGTCTTTCAGTTGACTATAAAAATCTTTCTTGTTAATTTTTAATAGAAATTTGAATTGTAAATCTCGCGCACAAAAACAATTAAAATGCAAAAAAATAAATTTTTTGCAGGTAAAGATGCCACAATTTTACATTTATTTATTTTATTTGTTTATAAAATCAGCATTTGTTATGTTTTAACTAACATAATTGAACATATATTATTTTCAAGAATATCTGCATCAATTCAGATGAAGGGAAATCCGAAATTGAAAAAACCACAATTTCCGCATTTTTCCACAAAAATTGTTTATAACAATTATAATTATTAATGTTTTATAGAAATTGTGACTGAAAATCACTCTCACAATAATTCAAAAGCATTTTTAGCTAAGAAAATTTTTTTTAACAAAAATTACAATATTTGGCTATTTGTTAATTTAATTTGTTTATAATAATTGAACCATACAATAATCAAATTATTAGCATTCTGGGAGTTCCTTTGCGTTGATTGAAGATAATTTGCATTATATTCAAACTGTTGTTGAAGAGTAAATAATTATTTTGTGAAAAATCTCGATTTTCTCATACTTTGAGTAAACATATAATAAATAAACAGACGAAAATGCCAAAATCACTGACCAGAGTGCTCTTCAAAATTTAGCGCACTTTAATTTCAAAAGAAAAAATGTATGTATATATTTAATTATAAATGTATGTATTTAATTATATTTAATAAAGTACAACAATTATAATTTTTATAAGCAAATCGAAAATTTTAGAATTTTAGCGTAGAAATAAATTATTATTTTTTATTCTGCAACTTTTTTCTTAGTGCGTTGGAAATGGCAGTTAGTCATAAAACTTAATTAAATTGCACAAAAATGTCCCATTTGTTTATCGCATTGGTTTACAATTGTTTACAGTTGTTTACAAATTATAATTGTTGTAATTTAACAAATATAATTACATATTTTAATATATTTTTAATAATATATACGGCACATAAAATAGTTACGGAAAATACGACATTGAAAAAAACGCAAATATAAGTACATTGACAGAAATTTGTTAATAACAATAGGTCTTGTTAATTTCTTAGTTTTGTAACTAGTGACCACTCTCAATGCACCATAGAGAAGTTGCAGCACGAACAAAAATTTTCTACGCTAAAATTCCGAAATTTCCAATTTTTTAATCGTATTTGCTTATTAAAATTATAAATGTTGTATTTTAACAAATATAATTAAACAAATATCATTTTAAAGAATATTAGTAGCACTTTAAGATATTAGGGGAAATATGAATCTGGAAAAAACATAAATTTGAACATATTGCCCGTAAAACTGTTTATAACAATGGTTATCATAATTTCTTAAATATTTTGTGACCAGAAATCACTCCCCCAATAATTTAAAACAGTTTTAGTGACAAAAAATGTTTAACCATACGTTACGATATTTGGTAAAGTGTTCATCTAATTTTTTTATAACAATGAAATGGATTACTAACAAATTAGTTTCTGAAAAACGTCACTTTTTTCATAATTTGTATATAAATATAATGCATGACCAGAAAAAAATTTAAAAAGCCATGAACACTGTTCTCTTCAAAATTTGTTGCCCGTTAATTTTATTTAAAAAAACTTAAAGTGGACAAAAATTCTAAACTGTAAACTTTTTTGAAGGAAAAAAGGACGTTTGGTCCCACTGAGTGGTATTCAACAACTGCTATTCAAAATTAAAAAGAGGAAAGATTTTGTTTAAGGAAAGATGTTTGTAAATTTCTGTTTAAGTTATTATATTGCTGTTCACTTGCCAAAATATATCACGTGCTTTTTATATTAACTACTGTCCATCTGTTTAACAATTATTTAAACTGAAGGGGGGGGGGATTGAAAGTAACTTTAAAAGGAAATTAAGTTACTTCCTTTAGTAACTATAACTGTAACGAGTTACTTTTTTAAAAAAGCAACTGTAACTGTAACTAGTTATTTTCTATTGCAAAGTAACGTAACTGTATTAATTACTTTTTAAAAAGTAACTTAACCAACACTATTGCTCTCGGCCGTATGTGACAAAGGCGATTAGTAGCAGTTATTATTTTAATTTATTTTTAGAAGAAAACTGACTCTCTGGAAGAACTTAAATTCTTATCAAGTACCCTTATCACTAAATTCAATACCGAACTGATTTTTGCCATTTTTTTCCTGAAATCGAAAATTCATAGAATATTCGTCTCTCACATGCGGTAGTTTGATTAGATAAAATTCTTTTCCTTATTTTTTACAATAATATTATTTTTGTGTAATTAAAATCATTCTGAGTGTTTTGTGTGATTCGTGCTTTTTTGTTTTCGTCGAGGTTTTCGTGAAATATGGAGTGTTAATTTCTAAATGGTTAAGTTAAGTAGTTAGTGAGGCTTGTTTTGACGATAAAAATGTAAGTACTTACTAATAACTTCCAGATGAAATGTAAAATCACAGAATTGCACAACATGATCAGTTAAAACTTAATTTACTTGTAAAATATGTTGAAATTTTTCAATTATTAACTATCACATCAACTGCCATAACAAAGGCATTTTTATTTTTACAATATTTATATACATATTTAAAAAATTGCCAAACAACTTATAGTTTCAGAATGAGTGAATGCTGTTTAGTCTATAATAAAAAACGATATTTCAAAATAAATATATAAATAAATATACATATTTCATAGTCCTTTTTAATCGGTATTACCTTAACCCGGAATGATAGAAAATTTGCAACAACTGACGAACCACCAAATAGAATAAAAAATCTTTCTTAGCACGAAAGTTTGCAACTTATGAACTCGTGACAGTGATAGCACACATTTCAATAATAATTCTGGCCAAATCTCAGAACAAATTGTTTCAAAATAGTTGAAATATAATTAGGAAAAGTTCAACCTCCAAATTTTCTATCACACTACCTTCGGTTGATTTTCCTTATGTACGTTTAAAAGAGTGCTATTTTTATAATTTGTTACATTAAAATCTGCGACCATTTGTCGGTCGATATGCAAATCTGCATTCTTCAAGTGTGTAACTGATCCTGCTCGCAGCAAAATTTTTAAAAATAATTCCAATAAATTATAAATATTTTGTTTCATATGTTAAAGAAATTATAGTCACAACTGTTCCCTTGAAAATTTTTTCAACTTTAATATGTATATTTTATTTTAAAAGTATCTTGTCCCTGGTATAACGGTGCTTCGAGTGCATGTGTGTTTCAATTTATTTACAAATTTTTTCAATATTAAAATTGCTAGGCATATATTATTTATAATTTTGAAAAATTATTGCAAAAAGATAACTAAGTATAAATAAAAAGAATCAATGAGGCTCTATTTACGTGTTTTTTTTTCAATTTCATTCTATTTGCGAACTAACAGTTCTGAACTTTATACTTTGCGTATCGATCTGGAAGACGTAGGTTTGCAGAAACTGTTTGAAATATTGAAATCAATATGACCTTCACTACTTTCCAAATAACATACTGTGTTATACAAAATTCAAAGAAATAAAAGTTCAGACACTTTGGAACCTTTTGAATAAGAGTGTAAAGAAACCTTCAAAAATTTACGTTTTGTTAACATAAAGAACTTCCTTTTTTTTGAAGTCAGTTAAAAAATAAGAAATTCAATTATACGTGGTATCATAAATTTATTGAAAACAACTTCCAATTCCGAGTGCTTTATACAATCACATAAACCGCAGATTAACAGTTGATTAATTTTCATAACACATTTCCATCGGTTATGAGATGGAACAACTACATAAATCAGTATCTTTATATTCAAAATTGGGTAATCCTTTTAGAATTAACACCATAAAATTGTTTTCCATTTAGAGAGGTGGCAGAATACTTTTTATTAGCATAAATTTTGATTACTACAGAAAACAGTTATATTTTTGCAGTCAAAACATTCTTCCTTTTTATATTTTATCCACAACTACGATACTGTCTTGTAATTTTTAAACAATGAATATTTATAGGGTAGTTAAAAAGAAGATGTTTTTTTTTTCGATCACCCACATATTAATCTTTTTTTATTTGGCAAAAAATGAAACGTCACATTTGTTCAGATTAAAAGAAAATTTATACCGGGGTCCAGGCACTTCAAAGTTCTTGGGCCTCAGAATTTTATGTCGATATTTAAAAAAAACCTATTATGTTCGGTTACAATTATACAAATAGAATCATATTTTTATTTCTATAATCTATATGTGTAACTGTAACCTAACATAATAGGCCATTTTTAAATAGCTATATTAAATGCTGGGGACCAAAAACTTTGAAGTCCCTTGTCACGGTTTGAACTTAATAAATTTTCAATTTATTGTACAAATAATTTCAGACACCAATATTATTAGTATGTCTATTGTAGCAAGTGGTTTGTTTTATTCTTGAAAACTCACTGAAGAAAATTTCTACAATCTAGGTCAAAGTTATAAAAGTAATTTTCTGTATTACAATTTATTTTACATTAGTGAAATTAAATTTTTCCTATACTAATCGATTAGATCTAAAACACCACTTAGCCATCATCTATTCACCAATCTAGAACATAGATTGGTGATTAAGTAGCATTTTTGCATCATCTTCGATGACCAGAACCACTTGATGCTTCTTATAAAATTATTGCTAAAGTGCTTAACCAGGCTTCCTCACCACTCGGAATCGAACCAGTTTTTAAATATTCTTTCTTCAATATTAATTAAATTTGTGACCAATATAATACGGAAACAACTTAGTAACATTTAAAAAGTAAAAATCGATATTGTACGTTCCATCAAATATTATTTCAATCTTTGATACTACACTTTCAAAAAATAAACATCCTTTAGAATGCAAAAATTACTGTGTTGCTGGTCTGCGGTCAGTTCACTGACGATAAAACTATCAATTGAGGAAAACATACAGAGGTAAAAAAATGTGTATACCATAATTTTTTCCATTCTTATACTTTGTTTCTCTGTATTTATTTATCGATCAGTTACATATGAAGGAAGTCTATGGAACCTTGAAAGAAGTCGGTGGATTCATTTTATTTATAGAAAATACTTAGAAATCAATACAAAACAATAGAAAATATTTCTTGTTATGTCGTGAAGAGTAGAGGAGTGTATTTCTTAAATCGAATTTTCAAGGCAACTTTTTGCCACGCTTAGATTATTGAATTTTTCGACATTGAGTTTAAATCAAGAAGAAATTTAATGTGTCTGAAGTTCTGAACGTTCAAATGAACGAAATTTTTTTTATCTCAAATTTATCTTGAAATATTGTTCAAACTACAAGATAAAAAGAAGAATCGTGAGCCTTATTACAATAATTTCTTTATAATTAAATCAATATTTTAGAACAAACTTGAGTTTAAAATGAAATCAATAAAAAATTTCGTTTATTTGATCGTTCGGAAGTTCAAGCACATGAAGTTTAAGCTTCTAAGCTCTCTTCGAACGTAGGATTTCTCAAAACCGAAATAGTCCAGTTGGTTTTGAAATGATATCCATCTGAAATAACTATCGTATTTTTAAAATTCCATCGGCTCGAATTTTCGATAGAATCGAATTTTAGAAATTCGATCGTTATTTGAGATGGATCGCATTCCAAAACTAATTAAGTGATTTCGGCTACAAGAAATCTTACATTCAAAGTGATTTAAGTTGCTTATATTTCTTCTTGAATTAAACTTAATTTCGAAAAACTTAGCGTTGCCAAAAAAAGTACCAATTTGCATTGAAAATTCAATCTCACAAACTGCACAGCTCTAGTGAAAACATTAATCCTCATTTTCATACCTTCTGCACAATTACATATTGATATGTTGTCTTTAAAACAATGATTTTTCATCCTTCCTACTATTTGATTGGAAATGTATTATGTATTTACCGAATTTCCTTCTTACAAACAAGACCAACAAAAACTTCGCCAATAAAGACAATCAGCGAAAGTAGATATCCAATCAGAATAACACTCAAAAGTTGAAAGCGTAACTTTCCCTAATCTCCTGCATCATTTAAATCAACTTTGATCAAGTTTCTTTCCTTAGGTCCATAGAGGTTCCAATGATTCATCAAGCCATTTTCTATTAGGTTGCGGATTATTTGTTCGAACCTTTCAAAATAAACTATCCAGGTTCCGAAATCCAACGGTAAAGACCGAACAGGCCAGACTGACCCATTACTTTAATGTTTTCGACATCTTGTTCTAGATCCTGAAATAAGGATTTTGCATTGATAAGCGGCATTACACAGCTAGCATTTTTATGCACTATTGCATCCTGCAAACATCTACGGTTTACGTAATTCGCTAAGTACATTCGAGCTTTTTTCCGCAACTCTTGAAACTAAATAATATCAATTATTTCTGTCTTTTTACACATTTCGAGATCAAATACCGGTATCAAGTTAGATTGATTCAATTCTTCCATAGTATTGATTTCCAGTTCTGATCCCACGTGGAGACCGATGTCTGTCAGTATCGTGAAAAAGTAGCCAGATAAAATCATACATGCCAGGAGTACACTGCCAAAAATGATTCTATCTTTTAGTTTTCTTGTATCGTTAACAGACATTCCTAATACTACTTGCGGCATATTAAGCGGACGCCAAAACTTCTCGAATTTGTAGTTCGCAGGCATAATTTGGAGACCAACAATTAGGAGGGTGGTAATTAAAAACGTGTAAAACAACTTCCACGATACAATAATTGTTAGCCTCTCTTCTACTATTCTTGGTACGACAGCGTTTACAATTCCCAACATCACCGCAGAATGTAGTAGATACGGCATGCGCATATTAAAGCCAAACGAAAATACTAAATTCGGTAGAAACTGCAATTTATTCTCAATTAATTCATAGATCTTTCCTGTACACTGTTCCTTTTGGTGGTTAAATTTACCATACATCGTGATATTGACTGTTGCCGAATTCGAAGTGAAATTCATCGCTTTGGACATAGTATCCAACATTGCTTTTGCATTTAATATTTGATCTTTCAAAATCACCAAATTGATTTCAAAACCTTGCAAATTGTGAACTTTATCGGGAAACCATTGTGACTTTGACGAGAAATTTTCGCTTGCGTAAATCTTGTTGAATGGGTTGAAATGATGGAGAAGTGCTTTAGAAGATTCTTTCTCACCTTTGTCCAGAATTTCAACGACAGTCGCATCCAAAAATTGTTTTCTCCACAGGCTTTGCAGTAATTTCTTGTAGGTTAATCGTCTTTTCTTCAAGAGATGCATGATGAAGCATTGTGGTGCTGATTTTTCACTTGCTAAACATGTCATGGAGTCTATTGGGCCAGACAATTCAGAGGAAAGAGATTCATTCTTAGAAATTAGGATCATAATGAATAATGTTGTTGACCTCGGATTATCTTCCAACGTTGGATATTTGATACTTGAATTCATTGTTTCTTTGAAGGTTATACTAATCGATAGGCTTTTTTTTGCAATTCCACCTACAATACTTTCGACTTAAAATCTTTCTTTTTTCGCATCATCTTCGATAAGCAGAACCACTTGATGTTTGTTAGAATTATTGCCGATGTATTTCACCAGGCTTCCGTACCACTCGGAATTGCACAATTTTTTCAAATTCCTGCCTTCAATATTAACTAAACATGTAAGCCATATAATACACAATTCATTTAGTAATATTTTCGATACCAAAAATAAAAAACTTTACTTTAAGGATTATTTTAATCTTATGTTTTATGATTTTAAACAGGAAAAATCTTAATGATTACCGCTTCACCAACCGTTAGTTTCTAAGGTTATCAGTGCACTAACGAGGAAACCATGGATTCAAGAAAAGTTATAAAGGATAACAGATCGAAACCCCATAGTTTATTTTATGACTCTGTTTGCACTATACTTATAGGTCCATTAGTTCTATGTACAGCGGGTAAACTATGGGAGTTTTATGTTGTTTTTAAAACTATAGCATG
>JBAGKK010037114.1:0-10693 GCA_037177015.1 Euceroptres primus | reverse complement strand
ATTAAGAGCTGGAAATTACGAGTTGATTACACACGCGTTAATAGATATTAATTGCGCCTCGAATTGCCGTCGAAAAAAGGACTCGCGTCCACGCTCGTCGTTCGCTCGAATACAACGTACACTCCACCTCCTGTTCGCACGCACATATACGTTTTTCTCCCACCTCGTACTCCGATCGCACATGCGCACAACTAATTATCCTCGCACCTTCAATTTCAAGTCGTGAGAGCGTTTAAAAATCTTTTTCGCTATCACAACAAAATATCTAAGAGCGAAGAAAATCCGAGAGCGACACCTACCTAATTCTCCTTGTAAGTTAATTCACAAAAAGCGGTAGCATGTGTAATTTACGCTTTGCGCATTATTTATTAGTATCTCTTTTCCTTAATCAACTATTGTCTGAATAGACAATAGTTATTGTAAGCATGTGCATGATTGTATGTGTTCAACGTGATACCTCTTTTAGACTTTGACTTGTTTTTTCTTAACAATATTAAAATTTGTTCATATTTCTCTAATGAGAATTCGAGCATACTACCTCACTTCTCTCACCAGTATGCTCGAACTGAGAGGGGAGGAGTCATGTACGTATGATGATAATTATAATAATTACTACTAAACAATTTCCATTTTACAACTGTTTATTATCATTATATATTTCTGCATTTCTGTATTTGTATTCGAATTCATCTTTGTATTTGCCTCAATATTGTATGTGTGTGTGTGGGTGGATGGATGGCACACGACTAGAAAGCTCCGCCCACTCATTGCTAACTTGACCAATATGCGGAACGTACCATATCGACACTCTCTGAGGGCCACAGCCCGATAATGAGGCTCTCTGAAGAAATGCCAGTATCAAAGATGTAGAAAAAAATATATATAACCCGCAGGGCCTGGACTCAATAACCAGTCTGATTTTTTTCAACAAATACGCGCTGGAAGTCTAAATCTCAATTGTCTCTCTGCCTAAATACTTTGTTAGTCTGAATTTAACCAAATCTATCAACATTGTAATACTGCCAAAATTTATCTGTGCAAATGATCGGAATTAGTATTAGTAAACCGAATCAAGCGTTCGATTATTTAAAGTCAATTCGTTGGTGTGGTGGTGTGTAAGTGTTCAACATCGAACCTTAAGGGGACAAGGAAGGTTTCAAATTTCAAAAAATCGAAATTGTTTTTATTTCATATTCGGATAGTGTGATTTATCAGGAAAGTCCTAGTTCCCTAGACTTTGAACGCGTTTTTCTCGAAACAGTGTTTTTCGCGACCTTGTGCATGATATCTTGAGAATGCCAAGAGCTATCGACTTCAAATTTGGAGGGCTTTTAGAGAACACTATCCTGCATAAAGTGATTCTGAAAAAAAATTGTTTAGTTCATCTGTTTAAATTTTATAATGAAAAATAACTTGAATTTTTTGCTGTTTTTCGTTTTTTGGCGACCATTTTGTCAATTTTTATTCGATTTTCAATTTTTGAGGTTCATTCTATACGAACATTTTCCCCCGAAGAAGCATAAAAAAGAGTTTTTGAAAAATCTTAATCGGTTTACCGGCAATCATGCACACCAGTAGGTCACGCAGGAAAAATTCAACTTGACATAATTATTAATAAATTTTTTATTTTTAATAATTTTCAACTAGACTAAGCATTTTTTCAATCTATAATAATGTAGTAAATGATGTTGAAAAGGACAGCTACGTAGCATTTATACCTTGGCAATCCAAGCATGAAGTTTTCTCGATTTTTGACCGTTGGAACCTTCCTAGTCCCCTTAACAGATCTCCACAATCAACAATCAGTGAAGCTTCCCAAGGGCGAACCTGCGAAGCAGAGACCAAGAATTCTTCACACCCATTCACCGAGATTAAAACCAACGCACACGAATAATTTGGTAAGTTTCATTATCAATAATTACTATCTAAGTCTTTCTAAAGAGTTTGAAGACAACGGCTTCATTTGTTAAAGGTTGGAGAAGAGACACCCGATCCAAACGACAAACAGGGTCGGAACTACAGTTATCTACAGAAATACTACTCGAGTCACATTTCTAAAACCTTCTTAATTTTGTAACCTATTAAATAAATTGATTATAAGGTATCTCGCATTATTGCAATTGGCTTGCCCTCGTCCCAGGATTAGTTTTATTTAAAACTAAGCGAAATCGAGGAAATTAAGGAAAGTTAGCTCTGTGGCCAAGTTCGATTAATTAAGATAATAAATTCATTGGTAGGACGTAACACAAGTAACAATTTCGAACCTCTCAGAAAATATGCCTCTTATCAGTCTAACAAAGTGTGCCAAACGTGATCCCGAAATTATTATTAGTTTTTCCACAAAGACATTTGTTATTAGAAAATGACTTCTTTTCCATGCTATTAAATCAGTTTTTTGCGATAGGATGTCAACCAAAGTGGGTGCTTTTGACTCTAGGAGAGTTGTACTAGGTACACTTGGCGGCAAAGCGATGTTTTATAATTAACTTGCATAAAAGTTGCTTCAAAAAGATGGTACGTTTTTTCCTCGTAAACAAATGAAATAGCTTCGTCCATTTTCATTGCATGGAATCGAGTTAAAAACCATTCAACAAGTGCTAATATTCCACAATTTTTTTTTTTTTAATGGTTGTACATCAATTTGTTGCTGAGATAGTAAAATAAAAACAATTATTCCTGCTACAATTTTAAACATATAAAGTTCAGGTTTTAACCCAGCATAAAATAAGAGTTGTACTAATCGTCATTAAATTTCCGAAGCAGTACATTATAATTTTATTGTCCATAATCGTGCTTGATTGACGGTGAAGGATCGACGCAGTCTGTGTAGGCGGAGTGGGGGAAGCCGGAGTAAGGAGCTGCTGATCGTACCTGATTTGAAATCACGCGTTCAAATTACAAAAACTTTAAATATCTCAGCAACAAATTGACGTATCAAGGCCTTTTCTTTATTTGGAGTACTTTTCCGCGCTGGTCACAAATCTGTTGGTGGCTTCTCAAAAAAATTATATCTAATGCCTGCAATTTTAAACTATTTTATTTATCTCCTATAATTTTGCCATTAATTTAATGTTTAAACTTATATGCTTATTTGCGTTTGAAAAATTGCTTTTGAAAAAAAATGTTAAAAATTCTTAAAATATTGTATAATAGCCATACGTAATTTATGGCTTTTCAAAATCTTGAAAAACAAAAGATATTTTGAGGGGAAAAAGTGCTAGAGGTATTCTTTTTTTATTACACGCTTTTATTTGGTTCGCTATGTCCGTTACATTTAAATCTTGCGATCGTTTTTTAACTCTCTGCGCTACCGAGTGACCGTTATCGTTAAATCGGCCGCCTGCTGGGGACAATGGGAAACACGTTTTACGCCGCGGCCTTAGAGTAGGGATACCTTAGGTAGCGCAGAGGGTTAACCCACTTTCCGATGTTCAATCGACTTGAAACTTTGCACACTTACGTGTTCCCGATGACAATACAATATTCTATAAAATATGGAAATTGACATATTTTTTGTATAGTGTTTAAGTTATTTTAATATACAAAAAAGGTTCAAACCGATTATGAATCTTATTTATCGAAAAAAAAAAATCCGTGAAAATCAGCAATTGAGCCGTTCTCTGCAAGAACAACTTAAGTTAGCAATAGTGCAAATGGTGAAAATCTCAAAAGAAAAATAAATTTATTTTTATGGTAAATTATGAGTAAATATGATACGTGTTTCTCTTCTTTTTATCCAATACAACTATCTAACGATAAAATGGAGTAAAGAAATTAATGTTTCATCATTCCCATATATTTTTATAATTAATTACGTGAAGAGAGTTATAAGTTGCTTTTGCGGAGAACTTAGTTTTAGAGACTTTTAAAGCAGGGAAGGCGAACGTTGGGGCAAAGTGCCAAAATCTGACAATTTGGTCAATCCCCTATCTTACCGCCTTTAGTGCGAGCGAATGAGACGGGAAAACGAGAAGAGGAGAACTCACGTTGAAGCGCTCAGAGAAAGGGAAGAACCACGAGCCAGGGGAAGCGCCGGGAACTAACGTTCGCCTACCCTGTTTTTAAGAGTACCATTTTTTTTTACAAATATTCAGATTTATTCCCAAATGCACAGAATCAGTTAAACAACTATCCCGAAAGGTTTTCCAGTAGAAGTGCAGAATTTTAAAAATTTATTCAATTTGCTATAAAAAAATAAGTAGATGAAAGTTGTATCGTATGATCACTTAATTCCGACTCTTTTTTAACTATTTATAGGTAGAATCTTTAGATAATAAATAGAATTCTTTCAGAATTCTTTAGATAATAAAAATTAAATTATTTGTTATGTTATAAACAAATTTTATAAGCAATTATACGCTTCAGCTATTTGTGATGGAATAAATACCGTTGTTTTTACGGAGTCGACCACTAATAACTCGGTAATAACACCTTGTTATCACATTTGGTATTCCATGAAAAATTAATAATGGTATGATCAAACTTAATTAACAAAATCACTGTTTGTCTATTTTTTGACATATAGAACCGGAAAATCGATGTCTCCGCAAAAACAACCTAAGTCAACTTAAGTTGTCCTTGCACAGAACGGCTTAATTTTCAGGGCCGTCATACTAGAATGGTCCCTTTATACACACATGATCAAAAATAAATTCTTCAGTACCCCAAAAAATTTTAATACACCCATGACTAAAAATAAAAGTGTGGGCGCTTTTCACTCGTCCATTCATAGTAAATTTCAGAAATCCTAAGACAATTGGAAGTCAGCGATGATCTATAAGTTAAGAATTAATTAGTTAAGTGCGAGTGACGTGTGTCGTCATGTGTACAGTCATGTGTGTATTAAAATTTTGTGGATACTGAAGAAAAATTTATTTTTCTCTTTTTAGTGCATTTTAAAATAAAAGTGTGTTTTAAAAAAAATTTCAATATGTTTTTGTTTATTAAGCACTAAATTATTATTCCACATTACAAATAATTTTTATATTTACATATTATTAAAGTTTGCGCCTCTTAATCGGTATTTGTATTTCATCGTCGCTATCGTATTATTTCTAATGGAGAATAATAGTTTAGTGTTCAATAAACAAAAACATATTTTTAAAAGAATACCTATAACAATTTTTTCCGTCAAAATATCCTTTATTTTTCAAGATTTAAAAAACTATAAATTTTACAATATTTTAAGCACTAGCAGTAAATGCACGCATGCATATCGCGCGTGCATCTTCCTAGACATCTTTTTTTTAACCTATAAATTTTTATTTAAACATTTTTTAAATATTAAGGAATCTAAAACTTTCAAAAACAGGTTAAATGGTTTGAAATAATATTTATTAAATAATTAAATAATATTAACAATTAAAACTTTAAATTATAAATGTTTATTAGGGTGGTCCAAAATAACGTATTTTCGAATTTTAACCATCCAATACTAGAAACTGAATCTTCATAGTGGAAAAATTCTTGTGTATTTTTTCAGATTTTTAAAATAATAATTAAGAGCGCACGACGTTCAAAATTTTGACTGATTTTAGCTAAGAAAATTCATCAGAGTTCATAAACTCGTCAACTGTCAATGGGAAAGCTGACTCTGCATTTGCATCCTTGTTACTCTCAGGGAATTATTGATTAGTGGGCGGAGCAGTAAACCACTCACTTTGGACTCAGGTAGTGAGACCCAGACTTCCACCTTTGTATATTTTTCACCTGTTCTACGTTTACTCCTTGGATTTCTTAGTAATTTAGGTTTTATTGAGAATGTTTTGAATATTTAAAATTTTGAAGAAATAAGTAATAAATTTATAAGAATAATGGAATACATTGTATCAATGATAATAGTTTATAATTTTTTATATTTAACTAGTTATAATGATTTTAATTTATGTATTTAATTAACATTATTTTATTACAATAATTTATATGTATAATTCAAACATGAAGAAAAATAGAGGTTTTCCTATGTTAAAGCCCATAAGAAATTGATTAACGATGCGCTCGCTCAATTATTTTTTTCAAAATCTGAAAAAAAATACACAAGAGTTTTTCCACTATGAAGATTTAGTTTTTAGTATTGGATGGTCAAAATTCGAAAATACGTTATTTTGGACCACCCTAATGTTTATATAACAATTGAGAACGTTTCCCAACAGTTTTAAATGACTTTGAATATAATCAAGAACATTTTCTTCATCAAATTTAAGTATTAAATGTAATTTATTAATTTTATAATTAGAATATGATTTTGGCAAACACAAAAGGTGGACAAGTTAAAAAGAAAGAGAAATAGCGATTGTTGTTAATATTATTACTGAAGGGATATTGATTCATTCTGTGTCCCCATAAAATCTCGTGCGTTTCCGTTCTCTTATTAAATTCTCAAATTTTTGTATACGGAATAGAAAAATATATCTCAATTACAGAAACCATTGAAAATTACATGAGACTGTTAAAGTCTTTAAATTCGATTTTTTATTAGTACAACTTCAAAAAGCTTCTATTATTATTCCAAAAATCCATATTATGTTAACTTTTTAAAAAAGTTTTAGACCAAATATTAAATATATAGACTTGGTTTTGTTTTGGCCTTAGGTTTGGCCATATTATGCACTGGAAATTTGTCTAATTGGTACTTCGAAAGCTTTTTAAACAGTCTGTGGCATTGAATTTATAAAATATGTCCGTTTTGTCAAAAATTTAATTATTTTGAATTAGGAAAATTATTTCATTTCTGTTTTTGACGTCTTTATTTAAGAAAATTGACAATACGTTTTCTGAACGAATTTCTTTAGAGATCAGTCTACTTCAGACGCCCGAAAAAAGGCTATTTTTGCGAATTTTTTATGCAACTTCTATTATAGATATTGATACCATTCTTTTGAGGCTAAGTAAATACACTCTTAAAATGTACGAAAACATTTCTTTTTATTCATTTTACGTAGTACCTCGAAAAGTAGGTGTACGCCTGGTGTTGATGACTTTTATATAAAGGATTATCTGAAACACAAAAACGAAAGAGATTTAGATTCAGTAAGAGTGTAGCTATGTCTTGTAGTAAAATTGTTAATTTTTATACGAAAATAATAAAATATCGTATATTTCAAAATAAGTAATCGAAAAATAGGGTTTTTTTTTGCATTTTTTAGGTGAAAAATATAGTAAAAATGAATATTTTGATTTGAATTTACTACGGGACGGAGGTATAGATGTGACGAATATGTGATAAAACAAAATGAGCTAATCTGCGATGCCTGCACCATACAAAATGCCTTCTGTTTCTTTAAGCATCTCATTTTCGTCCAATTTAGCTTCCCTGCGTGTGATCTTGGACTCCTTGGAAGCTTAAAAGCTGCGTCGATTCGCTGTATGTATACGGTCAACATTACGCTTGTTGGAGTATTCTAAATAGTCGGGGCGTCAGAGCCGTAAAAAGCCGAAATCTGGGACTTTAGGGATAAGACAAAATTTGATTTCAAAAGTTAGCTTTTGGCCCACACAATACGATCCTAGAGTGTCGGGAATAGAGCTGGTCGACAAGTTACTTTATTATTGCAAAATAGGAGCCGCGCGCGGTACTTTTTTTAGTTTTTTCACTATAGCTCTTTAAGTCTCGATTTTAGGCCAAAAAGTTACTCTTTTATAAAATTTTCCATGAGATAAGCGTTCGCCAAAAATTGAAAAAAAATTTTTGTTGCAAAATTGAGGTTGAAAATAAAAAAGAGACAAAAGTTTGAGTATTAAAAAATGATATAAAACAATGTCGCAGGTTATTAAAAAGAAATAGTCAAAGTTCCTGAGAGTATATCTAGCGAATGAGCCGGAGCTCATCCTTAAATATCAAAATGGCGGCCTATTGCACAATTGTTTATGCGAAACCTTTAAATTGTTACAAGTTTTAAATGGTTTAGAATTTTGTAACCGCTCACAGTGCAAACTAAAGGTATTGAAAAATACTATAGGTGTGCAAAAATACAAACTTGTAGCTTAACAATTTGGCCGGTTGTTTATTAAGTTAAGAATCAGCAACTAAGGGCTGTATCTCCGTTATTTGCAACATTACAGTATTGCAACTAATTGCAATGAAATGTACTTTAAAAAAACCTGAATAATCGCTTTTTGGTTTTTAAGATCGGACCAATAGGAGCCGAGATATCGCATTTTTACTTAATTAACGATTGCTCGTGATATTATTAATATTTTTACTTGAAATTTGGTACAGTCCTTGTAGATAGTATACTACAAAAGTACATTTTTTTCAGTTCCTTCGGATTAATACTTTTTGCACAAGCATCGTTGGAAAAAAATGCGGGCGAGTGCTTTACCGCCCGATGCCCAGCGCGTTGACGCGGTAAGCCGAGAGTGTGACGTCATGAGAGGAAGGGGCAAGACGGAGAGGGGAGTCCGGAACTTAGTTGTATAATTCATCAACAAAAGCACGTAGAGTAATGTTTAAAAAAAAATTCATTGTTTTTTTCCGTTATTTAATCTCCGCTCATCAGAATTATCGAATTATCCCTCCAAAGTCCTGTTAATGACTAATTTCCTTTTGTTAATGAATTTTATGTCATTTTTTATTAGAATGCTTTTAATCAATCTCTCGACGACGGCGCCGTTTCGCATGCTATTGTTACTGAGGTACAAGAAGATAATTTATGTCCGCTGTCGCCCAAAAGAGCGAAATATGTTTAAATTAACTTGCCATAAATTGTTTTAAGTTAAGTTCAGTTAAATCAATTTGAAGTATGTAACCTATGATATGTACACCAAAAATGAAATCCTTATTGGACATATGAATTTTATGATATAATCTTTTCATCTTTTCATAATCTACCAAAATACCCACAATCCCACTATTAACCAATACAGAGTAAAATTTCATGCAATGCTAAAACTGTTGTAAAACTGTACATGAAAGGATCATATTATTTTATTATAATTTGATAATTCTGATGCGCGGAGATTAAAGTACTGAAAAAAATAATGAATTTAAAAAAACATTCCTCTACGTGCTTTTGTTGATGAATTAACTAATTATACAACTAAGCTCCGGACTCCCCTCTCCGGCCGGCCCTTTCCTCCCATGACGTCACACTCTCGGCTTCCCGCGTCAACGCGCTGGGCATCGGGTGGCAAAGCACACGCCCGCATTTTTTTCCAACGATGCTTGTGCAAAAAGTATTAATCCGAAGGAACTGAAAAAAATGTACTTTTGTAGTATACTATCTACAAGGACTGTACCAAATTTCAAGTAAAAATATTAATAATATCACGAGCAATCGTTAATTAAGTAAAAATGCGATATTTCGGCTCCTATTGGTCCGATCTTAAAAACCAAAAAACGATTATTCAAGTTTTTTAAGTACATTGCATTGCAATTAGTTGCAATACTGAAATGTTGCAAATAACGGAGATTTTTAGTGACGGATTTTTTTCAGTTATTAATAAACAGCCGGCCGAATTGCTAAGCTAAAAATTTGTATTTTTGCACACCTATGGTATTTTTCAATACCTTTAGTTTGCACTTTGAGCGGTTCCAAAATTCTAAACATTTTAAAAGTTGTAACAATTTGAAGTTTTCACATAAACAATTTTGCAATAGGCCGCCATTTTGATATTTAAGGATGAGCCCCGGCTCATTCGCTAGATATACTCTCAGGCATTTTGACTATCTCTTTTTAATAACCTTCAACATTTTTTAATATCATTTTTTCGTACTCAAACTTTTGTCTCTTTTTTAAGTTCAACCTTAATTTTGCAAAAAAAAAAAATGATTTTCGGCGAGCGCTTATCTCATGGGAAATTTTATTCTAAAAATTTTATAAAAGAGTAACTTTTTATTTCCGAGACTCTAGGCTCGTATTGTGTGGGCCAAAAGCTATCTTTTGACATCAAATTTTCTCTTATACTCTAAAGTCCGAGGTTCGAGGCTTTAACGCCCCGACTAAAAGCGCTCAGACCGATTTTGATACCTATACGTTCCATAATCTTTAGAATCGGTGCAAAACCTTCATTAAAAACACATGCTGCTGTCTCCGTTGCTGTTTCGATGATTTTTTTGCCGCAAAATATGTGTTTCGGTGCCATACTTGAAACGCACTTATTAAAGCTTTTGTTGTTTTGCGTGCTTCCGCCTCATTATTATTTATTTTTTTAACTTTATCAGAGGCCCTTAAGGAACCTGGTCGTAAAACCGCTAGTACGGACTAAGTCAAGTACAACGGTCAGTCATAAATTAAAAATTTCTAAGCACGAAGGACAACATGCTACATTCCGAACAAACACAAAAACAATTTGAAGTCAAATTATAGTCACTAAATAAACTGAAGCTGTAGTCAAAAGATTGAAGATGAAAAATGGAATCTAATTTTTTTTCTTTTCGGGAATGATCTTCCGTTCCAGACCAAAAAGCGGTTAGCCGCTTTCTTCTTGGCAGTCTAAAAAGCATCGGACTATAGAGCAAGTGTTAAGTAAAACCGCTTTTTGGGCTGCAGCTAGCACCCATTGAACTCATAGATCTTCCAGATGTTTCTGGCAACTCGCGTGGACGAACCCCCTCACAGTGGGGCGAAATGAAAAAACGATGTTCAAAATAACCTGTAGGTCCCAATTCTTAATCTATTTTCAATTAATTTTTTTGAAAAAATTCAACTATGAATTCTTAAGAAAACTGTCGAGGCCGATTTTTAAATTTTTG
>JBAGKK010037103.1:0-10694 GCA_037177015.1 Euceroptres primus | reverse complement strand
TCTAATAGATTTTAAAAAATTTATGAGATTTTAAGGGATTTTATGGGATTTTAAATATTGTAGTGGAATTTTAAGGAGTTGAAAGATGTTACACTTTTAATCATTTTCTGTCGGGGAAATTTGTCTGAAAGTCAGGGAAATGTCAGGGAAATTGAAAAATTGAATTTTGTGGCCACCCTGGTTTAACGATAACTCTCTGTGATTTTATTTCGTTTACAAAATGTAAATGTTTATAATTATATATTTTAATATCAGATTTTAATCACTATGGATTAGTTGAACGTAAAATATTTGGATTACACAGACTTAAAACCAGTGCTCTCGTTTGAGCAGTGACATTTCATTATATAAAATATCCTAATGTTACTTTTAGAAACATATAAAAATGTTCGCCCTAAATGCATTAATTACTAGGGCTTAGTTGAAAAACCTCCATTTGTGATCCTTCAATAATGTAAACTATTTTAATGTTAAATTAAAAAGAAACATTAAGATACATATTAACATAGAAAGAAACATATTAACATAGAAACATATTAAATAAAAAACATTTTAAAACTTTTAAAACCCATTACATTAACTGTTATTCATTGGAAATTTATTTAATGACCGGGAAAAAATTTTCGATGACCGGGAATTTTTTTCGTCTTTGAAAACAGCCACCCTGATAAAAAAAAGTTCATGACAATTCTAGGTTTTCAAGGGTTAATAAACACCCTGTAAACAAATAATTAAAAAAGAAAAGTGGTTCACAGGAGCATCACGTCCTTGAATATAAATCGAGTTCTGTTTTTCTCCCAGGAAAAGCAGGTTACTCGTCACATCAGTAGGGTTAATGTGGGGTGTCCGGTATTATTGAAAACCGGATTTCGACGAGCGATAATTTATTCGGATGGACATCCTCGAGGACAGGGGGGTTAGTGGGACCCCACCGCCACCTCTACACTCTACAGGTCGTAAGTAGCAAGGGTTGGCACCCAGTAGCCTAGCTAGGCCCTAGGCCTTTGGTTATTGCCTCCCTTTTTCGAAGAGGTTGCGGTCCCGCGCAGCGATGACCCCGGAATCCGGAAACTTGCTAAACCGGATCTATTGGTCAGTTTCACGTGTTGCATGGGTCTGTCCTCACTCCCTCCTGTCTCTAGGTAGACCATATATACACATATATAAATATATATTTGTGTGTATGGATGTCCAGGCTGTGTAACTTCTTATGAGTTTGTCGAACAGAATTACCCCCTTTGGTGAGAACTGGACAGTAACTGCACTCTCAGAGAGTACGATGAGAAAGGAAGAAAGAGATGGACGAGTTTTGTTAAGCTCGTAATAATAATTCTCAACAGTGACCCGTGTCCAGTATCTGCGTCATCTCCTATCGGACAATATGAGAGACCGTTGTAAGAAAATCGTCAAGGAGGGGAAGAATTTTTGGGGCTTGAAAACGAGTCCGTTTTTAGTTTGGAACTTTCCAAGGGCAAAGTTGATTGCTTTGGGATTGAATAATATTAGTATTAGTATTTGGGTGCTATTTGAACGATTAGAATTGAGATTTCAAGTTCTTGTGGTTATTGACTCATTAGAGTCTATTGGTGGACTACAAATCGTGGAGCTTACAAATTTGAAGAAGGCCTAATTTTTAAGGGGTTAGTATGTTCTAAATTCTTTTGGGTTCTACAAAAATTTTCCAAAATCTGATGAAATTTTTCAAAATCTGTTAAAGTTTTACAAAATCTTCTTTGCGGCCATTCCTGGATAACGGAGGTTACGATCGTACACGAAAAAGCCTCAATTTAGACACATATCCGATTTTTTTGTCTATTAGCATAAGATGTTTACCTAAGTAGCTGCACATTATGTATAAGTTTCATGGAAAAATAATTATTTGCCGATATCTCAAGAGCAATGTTTACTCAAGTAGCTGCACATTATGTATAAATTTCATGGAAAACTAATAAATTGCCGATATCTCAAGAGCAATGTTTACTCAAGTAGCTGCACATTATGTATAAATTTCATGGAAAAATAATTAATTGCTCTTGAGATATCGGCAATTAATTATTTTTTCATGAACCTTATACATAATGTACAGCTACTTGGGTAAACATCTTATGTTCGTAGACAAAAAAATCGGATCATATGTGTCTAAATTGAGGCTATTTTCGTGTATGATCGTAACCTTCGTTATTCAGGAATGGCCGTTTGACTTCTAAAATCTTCTAATCTTCGAGAATCTTCCAGAGGTTTCCACATTCTTCCAGAGGTTTCCACATTCTTCCAAAGTCTTGTAGAATCTTTAAAAATCAACAGAAGACTGCCAAAATTTTTTAAAGTCTTTTATAATATTTGCAAATTCTTCAGAATTTTCTGGGATTTTTTAGAACCTTGCTAGAATTTTCTTACGTTTTTTAAAACTTTTCCCGAGATACCGAGCCTCTTTCAGAGTCTTCCAAAATCTTCTAAAATCATCAAGAGTTCCCAAAAATTTATTATAATTCTCCACAATATTCTAGACTGTTCCAAAATCTTCTAGAGTCCTCAAGAATCTTTTGGAATATTTCTACAACATCTCAGAATTGTCTTAACTCTTTCAAAAATTTCTTAGATTTTTTTAGACATGGGTACCCTGTCTCTTTTCGAGTCTTCTAAAATCTTCTAAAACCATCAAACGTTCCCGTAAATTTATTAAAATACACCAAAATATTTTGGACGGTTCTAAAATCTTCTAGAATTCTCAAGAATCTTTTGTAATATTTCTATAACATTACAGAATCATTTAAACCCTTCCAAAGATTTCTTAGATTTTTTTAGACTCTTGAAAAGGTACTCAGCTTATTTCCGAGCCTCCTAAAATCAAAAGTTCCCAAAAAATTTATTAAAATTCACCAAAATATTTTAGATTGTTCCAAAATCTTCTAGAATCTTCAAGAATCTTTCGTAATATTTCTGTAACATTCCAGAATCATCTAAACCCTTCCAAAAATTTCTTAGATTTTTTTTAGACTCTTGCAGAGGTACCCAGCCTCTTCCCGAGTCTTCCAAACTCTTATAAAATCATAAGGAGTCCCCAAAAATTTATTATAATTCTCCACAATATTCTAGACTGTTCCAAAATCTTTTAGAATCCTTAAGAATCTTTTGGAATATTTCTATAACATCCCAGAATCATCTAAAATCTTCCAAAAATTTCTTAGATTTTTTTAGACATGGGTACTCAGTGTCTTTCCGAGTCTGCTAAAATCTTCTAAAATCATAAAAAGTTCCCAAAAATCTTTTAAAACTCACCGATCTATTACAGAATGTTCTGAAATCTTTTAGAATCCTTAGGAATCTTTTGCAAAATTTCTATAACATTCCTGAATCAACTCAAATCTTTCAGAAATTTCTTAGATTTTTTAAAACTCTTTCAGAAGAGTTTCAAACCTCTTTAAAACCCAACCTCTTTCCGAATTTTTTTTAAAATCATCACAAGTTCATCTATTAAAATTCTTCACAATATTTTAAACTGTTCAAAAATTTTCTAAAATCCTTAAGAATCTTTGGAATATTTCTATAACATTCCAGAATCATCTCAAACCTTTCAGAAATTTCTTAGATTTTTTAAAACTCTTGCAGATGTACCCAGCCTCTTTCTGTGTCTGCCAAAATCTTCTAAAATCATCAAGAGTTCTCAAAAATTTATTATAATTGTCCACAATATTCTAGACTGTTCCAAAATCTTCTGGAATCCTCAAGAATCTTTTGGAATATTTCTATAACATCCTAGAATCATTTAAAGCCTTCCAAAAACTTAGAGTTTTTTTAGACATGGGTATCCAGTCTCTTTCCGAGTCTTCTAAAATCTTCTAAAATCATCAAGAATTCTCAAAAATTTATTATTATTATCCACAATATTCTAGACTGTTCCAAAATCTTTTAGAATCCTTATGAATCTTTTGTAATATTTCTTTAACATTCCAGAATCATCTGAATCTTTCCCAAAAAATATCTTAGATTTTTTAAAACTCTTGCAGAGGTACCCAGCCTCTTTCCGAGTCTTCCAAAATCTTCTAAAATCATCAAGAATTCTCAAAAATTTATTATTATTATCCACAATATTCTAGACTGTTCCAAAATCTTTTAGAATCCTTATGAATCTTTTGTGATATTTCTATAACGTCTCAGTCTCATCTAGACCCTTCCGAAAGTTTCTTAAATTTTTTTAGATATGGGTATCCAGTTTCTTTCCGAGTCTTCTAAAATCATCTAAAATTATCAAAAGTCCCAACAATTTATTAAAATTCACCACAATATTTTAGAATGTTCCAAATTCTTCTAAAATCATCAAGAATTCCCAAAAATTTATTATTATTCTCCAAAATATTCTAGACTGTTCCAAAATCTTCTAGAATTCTGAAGAATCTTTTGGAATATTTCTGTAACATCCCAGAATCACCTAAAGTCTTCCAAAAATTTCTTAGATTTTTTTTAGACATGGGTACCGCGAATCTTCTACATCATCAAAAGTTCCCAAAAATCTTTTAAAACATACCAAAATATTTTAGACTATTATGAAATCTTTTAAAATCCTCCAGAATCTTTTGTAATTTTTTTATAACATTCCAGAATCATTAAAACCCTTCCAAAAACTTCTTAGATTTTTTAGCCTTTTGCCAAGGTACCCAGCTTATTTCCAAGTCTCCTAAAATCATCAAAAGTTCCCAGAAATTTATTAAAATTGTCTACAATATTTTAGACTGTTCTAAAATCTTCTAGAATCCTCAAGAATCTTCAGAATATTTCTATAACATTCCAGAATGATCTACCTTTCAGAAACTTCTTAGATTTTTTTAAACTCTTGCAGAGGTACCCAGCCTCTATCCGAGTCTTCCAAAATCTTCTAAAATCATCAAGAGTTCCCAAAAATTTATTATTATTTTCCAAAAAATTCTAGACTGTTCCAAAATCTTCTGGAATTCTCAAGAATCTTTTGGAATATTTTTGTAACATCCCAGAATCATCTAAAGCCTTCCAAAAACTTAGATTTTTTTAGACATGGGTGTCCAGTCTCTTTCCGAGTCTTCTAAAATCTTCTAAACTCATCAAAAGTTTCCAAAAATCTTTTAAAAATCACCAAAATATTTTAGATTGTTCCGAAATCTTCTAGAATTCTCCAGAATCTTTTACAATATTTCTATAACATTCCGGAATCATCTAAACCCTTTCCAAAAAATTTCTTAGATTTTTTTAAACTCTTGCAAGTTACCCAGCCTCATTCCGAGTCTTCTAAAATCATTAAAAGTTACCACAAATGTATTAAAATTCTCCATAAAATTTTAGACTGTTCCAAAATCTTCTAGAATCCTCAAGAATCTTCGGAATATTTCTATAACATTCCAGAATCATCTCAATTCTGTCAGAAATTTCTTAGATTTTTTAAAACTCTTGCAAAGGTACCCAGCCTCTTTCCGAGTCTTCTAAAATCATCAACAGTTCCCAAAAATCTATTAAAATTCTCCACAATATTCTAGACTTACACAATCTTCCAGAATCTTCTGAAATATTCTTATAACATTTCACAAACATCTAAATCCTTCTAGAATTCTCCATAGATTTCAGTCTTCTAAAAATGTGCAGAATCTTCCAAAATCTTTATGGAATCTTCGCTGATCTTACAAAATTGAGGGCCCCCTTGCAAGATACAAACAAAGCCAATTTATTTAGTATGGTCTATGTCTACATTTTTGCAGGTGTCCCTCAATTTTTAACAATTTTATATTCCACCAAAAGTAATTTTAATCTAATTATAATTATTAAATTTGTTGGTGCCTTGCAGAAACGTTTGGTTAAAAAAAGTTTTTTAATTTTCCACCCTAAAGCCCATGCAAAGCACCAACAAATTTTATAACCTGAGGGTCATTAGAAATCAACAAGATGAACTTCTATAATTATTAAGTTGACTGCTCTCAAACTTTGAGACTCAAAGTTTAAAGCGAGTTTCCAATTACATAAATTTTCGAAAGAAACATGCAATTTTAGGATTCTTCAAAAAGTCTTTCGTAATTAATGACACTGTAAATCGTAGGATATTATTTTAATCTGCAGCAATATTATTTTGATCCGAAGTAGATCATTTATTCTATTGTCACAGTCGTTAGTTTTTCAATTTCTCATTTTGCTGCATTTAAAAATGATACCTTGGGATTTTCTGTGGAACGCTCCCTAATGAATTACTAAAAAGTAAAAACATAATTTCTAGAAAATCCCAAACAATTCTGGATTCATTCCATCAAAGATCCTTTTACAAAGAAATTTTTTATACAACAAATTCCCTTCTGAATCAAACTGAACAAATACAACTGTTGAATGTGCAATCACGAACGAAGAATCATAAAAATTTCCATCCCCAAGTGGGTTGGGGCGTGTCCAGTTTCTGAGATCCGAGGGATGACCATTTTGACCATCCTCGATCTCCAGGGGTTGACGATGCCCCCACTTTTTTAAAAAAAATACATTATACCTCTGACCATCGCACCTCGTCTTGCCGGTGGGAACGAAAACCTGATTGCGGGAATCGCGGCCAGCAGGTTCTGTTCCCTCTCATTGAGGAGTAGAGGCCGAAAAGTGCGACCTATGCTGTCCAGTTAGACATATGGACGCCGCGATCAGCCCGTCATGGGAAACCAGACGAACCGGACGACCTGGTCAGCGAAACTGCTTTTGATAAAAGTGACGCGGCGGCTACCGTACCGCGAAACGACGTTCTTCCAGAACCAGATTTTTCACGTATATGTAATATGTATGTGCAAACAAGAGGGACAGACGGACGGGCAAGCACGTGGCATGACAATGCAAGAAGAGAGCATGTAGCACGTACTAAGGACATGTGCTAACGGCGAATTGTACCATCGACAGTTAACGCCCTCGAGAACTTATTCTACGACGGTTGGTCATCCGGTTTTTAAACTTTTCAAGCGAATGCTAAACACAATCGCATTTTACCGTTGCAGTCAATGGAGATTAGCCCAGAGAGTCTATATCTAAAGTTTAAATTCGAAACGGTTATTGCATGACCGTTTGAAATTCTTAGAGTGACCCTATAGTCTAGGGAAGAAGATTGATATTCTTCATTATTCTTTGGAAGGTGGTACAACAGGAAGCAGTTTTTTAGGATTAGATTAAAGTTTACGGAGAAAAAGAAATCTGCTGGATTAACAGAATAAGAGGATTAGTGCACCAGCTTCTTTATTCCTGTAATCTTTATGATATTTTCTGTGTATCTTACAGAATTTTCAGTAAACTTTATAGATTTTCAGTAAAATTAAAATAAGCATTTGTTCCTAGTGTTTTATTTTGGGGGGTATCACACAAAATCCCGCGTATCATTTTAATCTACAGGAGAAGGAGAAATAGAATGAAAAGATTGTAACAATGGAATGAATGTTTCACTTCACATCAAAATAATCTGGTGCAGTTTTTTAGAACTTGGAGAAAAAAATCTGCTGGATTTACAGAATTTTTTTTGAATACAACAGAAGTGGGTATTATGCGTTTCTGTTTCTTATTTATTACAGCGTTCAAAGCATGAGTTTGTGTTTAAATTATGGTGTTTTCAGACGCAATTAAGTTGAAACTGTTGAAAATTGGGAACTTTTAATAACACAAGAACTTGCATAGCAAAAATTGGAGGTGATGGTGGTTCCAATAGAAAACCGAGGTTTTTTCTGTGCAAATTTGAATTCTTCCATTATTACATTCAATCCCATTCAAGAACTTCAGACTCAACTTTAAAACAATTTTACAGTTGGGAAGTATCTTTTAAAAAAAGTAAATGATTCAACCAATTCGTATTTTTAAATGAAGAACTTTAGACCCAACTTTAAAACAATTTTACAGCTGAGAAGTATCTTATAAAAAAAATAAAAGTTTCATCCAATTCGTATTTTTAAGAACTTACACCCAACTTTAAAGCAATTTTACAGCTGGGAAGTATCTTATAAAGAAAGTAAATGTTTATAAAAAAAGGAAAAATTCGTATTTTTAAAAAACAGGAAACAAATCTTGACACAGAACCCAAAATAATTGAGCTTCAAAAACTTTAGACCCAAATTTAAAACAATTTTACAGCTGAGAAGTATCTTATAAAGAAAGTAAATTTTTCAACCAATTCGTATTTTTGAAAGAAGAACTTTAGACCCAACTTTATAACAATTTTATAGCTGAGAAGTATCTTATAAAAAAAGTAAAAGTTTCAACCAATTCGTATTTTTAAGAACTTACACCCAACTTTAAAGCAATTTTACAGCTGGGAAGTATCTTTTAAAAAAAGTAAATGTTTCAACCAATACGTATTTTTGAAAGAACTTTAAACCCAACTTTATAACAATTTTACAGCTGGGAAGTATCTTTAAAAAAAAATGTTTCAACCAATTCGTATTTTTAAAAGAATAGACCCAACTTTAAAACAATTTTATAGTTAGGAAGTATCTTATAAAAAAAGCAAACGTTTATAAAAAAAGTAAAAATTCGTATTTTTAAAAAGCAGGAAACAAATCTTGACACAGAACCCAACATAATTGAGCTTCAAGAACTTTAGACCCAATTTTAAAACAATTTTACTGCTGGGAAGTATCTTTTTTAAAAAAGTAAATGTTTCAACCAATTCGTATTTTTGAAAAAAGAACTTTAGACCCAACTTTAAAACAATTTTACAGCTGAGAAGTATCTTATAAAAAAAGTAAACGTTTCAATCAATTCGTATTTTTAAGAACTTACACCCAACTTTAAAGCAATTTTACAGCTGGGAAGTATCTTATAAAAAAAGTAAATGCTTCAACCAATTCGTATTTTTAAAAGAAGAACTTTAGACCCAACTTTAAAACAATATTTCAGCTGGGAAGTATCTTATAAAAAAAGTAAATGTTTATAAAAAAGTGAAAATTCGTATTTCTAAAAAGCAGGAAACAAATCTTGACACAGAACCCAACATAATTGAGCTTCAAGAACTTTAGACCCAATTTTAAAACAATTTTTCTGCTGGGAAGTATCTTTAAAAAAAAAGGAAATGTTTCAACCAATTCGTATTTTTAAAAGAAGAACTTTTTTAAAACAATTTTACAGCTGGGAAGTATCTTATAAAAAAAGTAAATCTTTTAACCAATTCGTATATTTAAAAGAAGAACTTTAGACCCAACTTTAAAACAATTTTATAGTTGAAGAGTATTTTATAAAAAAAGTAAATGTTTATAAAAAAAGTAAAAATTCGTATTCTTAAAAAACAGGAAACAAACCTTGACACAGAACCCAACATAACTGAGCTTCAAGAACTTTAGACCCAACTTTAAAACAATTTTCCAGCTGGAAAGTATCCTTTAAAAAAATTAAATATTTATAAAAAAGTATTAATTCCTATTTTGAAATAATAGGAAACAAATCTTGACACATAACTCAACGTAATTGAGCTTCAAGAACTTTAGACCCATCTTTAAAACAATTTTACAGCTGGGAAGTATCTTATATAAAAAGTAAATGTATCGACCAATTCGTATTTTTAAAAAACAAGAAGCAAATCTTGACACAGAACCCAACATAATTGAGCCATTTGTCTGAACAAATTCTGTAGATTTGGAATTTAATCTTTTGTTCTCTGGTGATCAGGAAGATAGTCACTTTGATGTTTTAAAAAGGGTTTCTTGTGCATCATATACTATGACTTTAGGAAGGTAACCTATACTAGTTAATTTTTTTGTAACCCCTTGGTCACCATCATGTGTGTCTTCACTTCATGTGAATGTAGTTGTTAGAAGAGTAACGCCATTTGGATTAGGCTGAGAATTATTTTACAAATATGGACTATGTTTGCGGTGTAAAAAAGTTCTCTCGTTTTTCCTTTTTTTAAAAAAAGAAATCAATTTCAAAACTTCAAAAAATGCATCCATGATAGACGGTTGAGGTTTATTTTTTTGAAAGAACCCAAAATTCACCTGCATAGTCATCTAGCGGGAAGTCTCTAGATTACGAAACCATTTTACTTTTTTCATTTAGGTGAAAAATAAAAAATAAAAAGAAGTAATATTTAGAAACAATAAACAATTATTTTCACTTTTTTTTCATTTTTCACTTTTTTCCAACATTTCTATTTGAAATACTATGTAAACTTGACATAATAAATGCGGGTTTTCATAATCTTGTTCCTGCAGAGTGTCTTCTCACCCTGAAAAACCTGGAAAACCTGGAATTGTCAGGGAATTTTTTTATACCTGAAAAACCTGGAATTGTCAGGAAATTTTTTTATACCTGGAAAAGTCAGGGAGTTTTTTCAAAGGCAGTGAATTTTTTCGAGTGTGCTGGAATTTTTTTTAATTGTAACAAAATTAAATAACGATATGTACAAGGACTCTAAAAGATATTATTCGTAATAGACTCGAGGCATTATACATATACTTATTCCAATTTGAATTAAACGCGGGAAGAAAAAAAAACGAAAAGCTTTGGAGATAAAAGAACTTGAAGCGAAAGGTAGGAAAATTCTGGAACAAGCACAAAAAGAAGCCATCGCACTCGAAGAAAAAATTGTAAAAGTAAAAAATTAATCGAAACAGAATGTATTTAAAAAAATGTTTAAATGTTTTATTTAGTGATGCTGTTTGTCGAGACTCAAGGAATGTAAATAAATTAATAATATTATAAAATATTAAGTTATTAATTAATATTTTATAATA
>JBAGKK010037081.1:0-10695 GCA_037177015.1 Euceroptres primus | reverse complement strand
TGACAATATTATATCTAAATGAGTTGTATTGATTATTATGATAGAAAATGAATAAAGTAAGCATTTGGAATAATTTAAAGTTCTCCTATTTGAAAAAATTGGTGTTCGCTTATTACTCACTTCATTCTTTTTCCAGCTGAATTTTTTTAGTCTGTAGAAAGAACGTATATTTTTTATAATTTACAGAAATCTATTACCTATCCATTAAGTTATATCACAATTTATCAAAAAAAGGTTGCCTTAGAATAAAACAAAATAAACATCGACCAAAACTTGAGGATTCGACACATCATGGAGTCTATTCTAATTTCTCCAAATTCGTTAGAGAGGTTGCATAACCTGGATATCTTTTTAAACAATATCGAAATAAACTTTACACAAATTATTCGTTCTGGTGAGCCACTCTTTTCTCATTTTAATTTGTTCATGATTAATTTAGTGTCTCATTTATTTTTTGTATAACAGCACTTTTCGGAAATATTATTCATCATTGTATTTTTTATTTATCAAAATATTCATCAAATATTAATTTCAGGAGAGAGTGAAAAAGTCTAAATCACGAGATAACGCTTCTAAAATTAAATTATGCGTTTATTACTTACAGAAGTACTTTCGAAATTAAAGAACTAATATTTCCTGAAAGCTATCAACTTCGAAAATATTGTAAAAATATAATAGATGGATTTTATAAATTCAAAATCAAAAGAGCTCAATGAGAAAAGATATTATTTCTACAACAAGGTATATATAAAATTAAAAGTACAAATTATTAGTAATATCGTAATAATCGTAATAAGTTTGGAATTTAATTTTTGATATTATAATTTATTTGGAATTAAATTATTCTCTTAAATATAATAATAATGTTAACTATAATAATATGAAATATTTTAATTTAATATTTAATTCAAATACAATATGATGGATAATTCTTTGAAACTGATTGAATAAAATGTGTTCGACATTAAACTTTTAGTATTTAAGTAATTGAAATGTCGAATTGTCACCTTATTGTCGATTGTAAATTTTACCGTCAATTTTACCGTCAATTTAAATTGTAATACCATTATAATAAAAAAATGTCTTTGTATATCTTTCGACGGGACGACGTAAATTGTTTTGAAAAAAGTTAAATGTCGATATTGTACAAATATGTATTTATTTAAGAACTATGTCCTGAATGTAGATGAAATAAATACCCAAGGAGCATTAATTGATTGTTATAATTCAGTCTCATAAAACCAAATAAGAGTACTGTTAAGGGTATGTGATGCATAATGATGTCACGAATTACCGACTGATTTTTTATTTATATTCAGCGGGTTTATTAAGAGAGAAATGCAAATATATTGCTGAAATTTGAGGAAATAATAAGGAATATATCAAGGAATCGCTATATGGTATGTTTCAATTTTTATTTTGAAAAAAACCTTTTTTGACATTTGTTTTTGAAAATAAAAACTGAAACGCACCAGACATCAATGTTTAAATATATTCTTTATTATTTCTCAAAATTACATAATTATATTTACATTTCTCTCTTAATAAACCCGCTGAATGTAAATAAAAAATCGGTCGGTAATTCGTAACATCATTATGTATAACATACCCTTAACAATATAAATTTTTTTTGAATTTTCTAGTTTGTTTCGGGACAATGATCCGAGAATATTCCATAGGAACATTCAGGGCACTTTCGGGGCAATGTCCCAGGAATATTTCACGGGAAGATTCAAGAGACTTCCAGGGAAACGTTTCGGGCATATTCCACAAGACAGGACACATTCAGGGTCATACTTCAATATTTCGCAGGAATATTCTCGGGAAATTCTCCGGAAATATTCTAGATGTAGGAAATTTTAAGGTTCCTGCAATATTGCTGGAATTTTCGTTGGAAATAGTCCTAATGTTTCAATGAAATATTTCGGGAATGTGAATGGAATATTCCGTGCTATGGGGGTACAATGAAAATAAACTCCTGTGAAAAAATTTTGAAATAACTTTATCATCTTCATTGGCATGATTTCCTGGTACATGTGTGCTGTAGAAAACTAATTAATTTCTTGTTTGCAGTTATCTGTATTAGAGTAAAAGGGTCAGAAAAAGTCAATCTTGTTTCAAATTCCTAGCGATTATAACAAAGCGTGACTAAACGAAGTTGTTTAAGTAGTTAGGGACTGATGAATTCAGTGAGGCGAAAATAACAGGTCGCAGAGTCTTGAAAGACACAGTTATTCAGCAGGTACTGAAAGCCAAGTGGCATTTTCTCATGAAGGCACTTCTGCTTCGCTCGTTGTTTCATCGTTAATTGATTATCCCTGTAATCCATGTCGAACTCGTCTCCTCTCTTTAGTTTCTTCAACAATCCTGCGTGTCATCCTGAGCCACTTTCAGTTCAACGCTAGCCCCTCGAGAGGAAGCGTTTCAATAACTTTTGAAAGATGATTACTTTTTTAGCTTCTAATCAATCACAAAATTCAATCGAACTTTGTGATTAAAGTGCAACTCTTTGTTGCACTAATTATTAATTTCATGCAACTCTTTGTTGCACTAATTATTAATTACACTCAAAATCAAGATTCGGGGCAGCGAATCGCCGACAAGTGCAAATACTTGTACTTGAATAAGAAATACAAGAAATATAAGACAAATAAAATGCTACCGAGAATCCTTATCTCGAACATTCGTGGATATACTACGTTCTTGACGGATTTTGGTAACATTTAAACGGAAACTGACCGTGCTAAAATAAATAAGTTTTATCTTTTTTAGAAGACCGTAGATACAAAATTATAAAACTTTTACTCATGGAAAGCGTCAAAAATTAGCATTTAAAATCTTTGTCTCCTGCTACAACCTATTCTTTCTGGCCAATTTGCATGAAAATTCCATTTTCAAGGATTTTTTGACGTCTTTATTATATTCAGAGATATTTACGAGTTTATAAAATCTTAAAAACCACATTTTCACATAACAATCAATATCTCTGTAAATAATGATTATATTGAAAAATCTTTTCAAACGAATCAAGATTATGACATTGCGCATATACCATCCAATTTTCATGCAAATCGTTGAAATTCTAAATCCTACGGTTTGCATGAGTGAAAGTCTTACAATTTTGAAGATACGGACTTCTAATTTACAGAATAAATTAATCGCATCAATTTTTACATATACTTTACAGGAATTTTTAATTCATTAAATAATTTCAGAAATTTTAAATATTTTATTCAAAAAATTAAAATTAAAAATCTTTGCTCACAGATACAGCCTAGTTTATGGGATCAATTTGCATGAAAATTTGACGGTACATGCGGAACGTCATAATCTTCATTCATTTTTATGGATTTTTCAATATATTCGTTATTTACAGAAATATTTACGATTTTATAAACCATGGAAAAAGAATTTCACAAAATAATTTATATCTCCATAAACAATGGCTATATTGAAAAATCCTTAAAAATGAATCAAGAATATATCATTGCGTATATACCATCCGATTTTCTTTTCGACCGATTTTCACTCTCTAAATCTGAATTAGTAGTTTTCTACTAATGAAATAGTGCCGAACCGTTTACCAATTGCTTTAGTAAGCATTTCTACTAATTAATGATAGAAAACGACTAATTCATAGTAGAAAACTACTAATTCACTTAGTAAAGCTTACTAAATTAAATTAGTAACTCTTACTACGCGAATTAGCAGTTTTCTACCATTAATTATTAGTTTTCTACTAAAAATTAGCAGAAATGCTTACTTAAGCAATTGGTAAACGATTCGGCACTATTTCATTAGTAGAAAACTACTAATTCAGATTTAGAGCGCATAAAAATTGGATGATATATCAACATCATCATATTCTTGATTCATTTTTAGGGATTTTTCAATATATTCATTATTTACAAAGATATTGAAAATTTTATAAAAAGTGAAAAACTGGATAAAATAATCAATATCTCTGTAATTAATGAACGTATTGAAAAATCCTCAAAAATGAATCAAGAATATGATATTGTGGATACAACGTCCTATTTTCATGTAGGAGAATTGTGTCTAAAACGGTCACTCCGCTAAAATGGTAAATCTTTAATAATTAACTGTCTAAAAGAAATAAACGCCAGTTTTTTGTACGAAAATATCGTCAACTGAAATATACACCGGTGACAAATGATTTTAAACAATAAATATGTAAACTGACATAATAAAATGTGATTATAGATTTCATCACCTACTTTATGACAAAATGTTACTTCAAAATTGAATACATTATTGAATGATTTACCATATGTTAATGTTGCCATTGTTATTGGTATATTATAGTTTGTTCTCTAAACTTTCGTTTAAGCTTCGTAACAGTTTATAATTGTGACTCAATTAGTTGAAAATAAAATAAATATAATAAAATAGCGACTCGGATAAAATGGTCATAATCTTGTGTGTATAAAACGGTCAGTCGAAAGGAATTTTGCGCTATCTGTATACTCCCGGTAGAAATATTATCCCAAATGCTACGTCATGTTTATATATTTATTTTTTTTAGAAATAATTACTCAAAGTAAATAATTCACAGTGGTCAAGCTATTTTAAAATAATTTGAAAGTGAACAATTCATTAAAACTGTGAACAAACTGGATAATCTTTTTAATTCAGTGTACTGCTGTGACATAACCTCTCAATACGTACCGTCGCGTCGGTACTGTTAAAATTTATCATTCTGTTTTACCGTAAACAAACTTCTTTAAGGTTGTGTAACCTTTTTCAAGAAAATTATAATTTTTAAATTATTTAATGCAAAAAAACTTCATGTTTTGAAACTATGTTCTTGATTTCTTATTTTGACAACAATAATTTGTTTATAAATAATAATTTATTTTAATTTTAACCTCAATGTAACCATACCCTATTTCAACTCATATTTTACAATATTTCGTGGAATTTATGTAATAAAAATGCTGCAATGCTACAATATTATAAAAAAAATGCTACAAAATATTATAATGTGACATTTAACAACCTAAGTGCTGAGATTAACAGAAGAATAAGCATGTTTAAGCTAATTTTTTGAGACTGACCATTCTATCCGAGCGTGTTGATAAAACGGGCAAAATGCAGACCTTTTCTTTTTACATTTTTCAAGATTATTCAAATGTATCGTACCTCACTTTTAATCTTTTGAAATTGTAGACAAAATGTCAAAGTACTGTTTATCAGATTCTTTTTCTAGAAATTATTTAATTCCTGAAAATATCAAGCTGATTAATGCTAAAGTGTCCACTTTAGACACAATTCCCCTACGTAAATTGGTTCAATAGATTTGGCTCTCGAAGTGGGCAAAGATTAAAAATTATAATTTTTCAGTTTTGATGACCGGTTAACGAAAAAAAATTTAAAATATTCAAGTTTAGTTATTATTAAAAAATAAAACAAATTTTTAAATCCCAACAAAAACATTGCACATGCATAAAGGTGTCCAAGTTCAAAAAAATTTCGTAATTATAATTCGTGAGATAAAAAATGGTTTGCCAAATTGAAATATAACAATTTTATACACATAAGATTATGACCATTTTATCCAAGTCACTATTTTATTATATTTATTTTATTTTCAATTAACTTTTTGAAAATAAGGAAAGAGATAAATTACACCGTAATGGAACTTACATAAAAAAATTTATTATCGAGGCACCTTGGCGTTTACACTGAACATATAAAAAAAAATGTAAGTAGCTCGCCCACGGTGTAAACGCCAAGGTGCTTTGAAAATAAATTTTTTTATGTATGTTCGCCCTGGTGGAAAAATTATGCATAACCTATCTAAAATGAACTATGGGTAGTCAACTATGCAAAAAATTATGCAAAAATTAGGCATAAAATGTTTCAAACAAATGACAACAAGTTTTCAACTGTTTCCAAAATTTTGATATCTTCAGAGTTATTGGAGATATGTTTGTTTTATGCACAATTATGCACAGGATAATTTGTTTTATGCCCAATTTATGCATAATTTTTGGCATAGTAACTACCCATAGTTTATTATGCATATAGATTATGCATAATTTTTCCACATGGACGAGTACGGTGCAATTTGGCTAAAAAATCATAAAATAGAATCTTTTAATGGAAAAAAAAAAATTACTTTCAATAAATATATTGAAAAAAAATTTAACTTGGCAGGATTTTTTAGATAAAGTTATTAATCAATCTTACAAAGTTATTTTTTTATATTTTCAATGTATTTATTAAAATTAAATCCTGCGAAGTTGAAATTTTCTTCAATATATTTATTGAAAGTAATGGTTTTTTCTTCCCTCAGGAGATTCTATCTTTTAATTTTTCTTTATTTTAAAAAAGTTGTACATTTCACTTAGCAAACTATTTATTTCACGAATTGTAATGTAGGGGGGACCGCTCTACAGTAGGTAGTGTACATTTCTGAGGCTTATAAATATTGCAATTTAAATAAATAACTGAAGTTTTTTGCACTTTTGTGAAGTTTATATATTCAATGAACTATACATCTATACAAAAGAAAGTTAATGAATTCATTACTCAGCTGTTTTGAGCAATTTTATGAGACGTTGAAGTGATACGAATTTTTCCATGTTTTTCAACAATAGGTAATCGTTTATAATTTAAAAGATATAGATAAAATAAGACTTATTAATACAAAATTATAAATTATGACGTATATAATTTCGAGTTTATTTAGTTTTATGAGAAAAAACTGTTCGAAACTATCATTTTTTTCACTAAATAACATTTTACTTACATTTTTTGACATTTTCAGTCGACGGAAAATACATGAGGTTGACAGTAAGTGTAACCTTCAAGAAACCTAACTCAAACTTAGAAACGGCAAGAAATATACACAGAATTAACTTCTAGCTAATCAAAACAATTTTTGCGACGGCCATCATTTTGAAATTCCTTATTTTTCACTAGAAATATTTTTTATATATTATTTTGACCCTACACGTTTAACTATTATTATTAAACGTTTAGGTACTTTATATTTATTATAACCAAAAATGATCATCCAAAAAAAGTCAAAATCAAACCATCAACACTTCGGAATCCTTCGACTATATTCGGTAAATATCGGGCTTCTTCATTGGTGCCAGTCCCGGGAGAAAAATTCTACGATTACCTACTGTTTATTACCTGTTTATTTGTTACTGTTATATGTTTATTTATTACTGTTTATTACCTACTGTTTATTACTGTTATATTTTGCAACGTCAAATAAAAAGTGCTCAAAAATTCACATATGTAAAAAAATAAAAGTTGGCGTCAAGTATATTGTTCCTAAAGCTTCCAGCTTTGTTATGAATACAAAAACATAGAACGGAAAAATTTTATTTCAGTGACAACTATGAAGATAGAAAAGTCAAAATTTTTCTCCACCTGTAGAAAATCAGTTTTTCAACTCTCAGACATTAATTATTAATAGTAAAAAAACAAAACTTCGTCTGGTAATGTTTAATCATTGCCGAAATTTTATGACGACAAACTTAATTAACATTCTTGGTCCGTTTTCTGATTATTTAAAATTACCTACTGTAAAATATTACCTACTGTAGAGCAGTCTCACCTAAGCATTTTTTAAAAACTTTTTGCATATGCCATGTTCTTGCCGGGAATTTTGTCTTGAATTCTTTCTGAAGATATTTTCTAGTGCTTTAATTGAAAAATGGCAGTAGAAGTCATGATTGTTCGGGTTTTTGCAAAGTATTCACTTTACAAGTATTGGTTGTTGGTTCATGCATAATTATCCCAGAGACGATCGAATGGGAATCGATTGTTACATCGATTTCTATGCACCGTGCCTGTGCAGGCGTAGAGATCGGGTAGCACGTCACGTTCACTCGTTGTAAACGCAGAAGTTCGATCTCATACCGCGATCTGCGATACCGATTGGACAGTTAATATCTCACTCGTAGCTGGAGTTTGCATGTCCTATATCGAGAGATTGGAAAGGTTAGTTTATGTATTCATTTCTTGCGGGTGCCTCGCGAGATGCAAGAACATATGTGGGAGCAGAATTACGTCACATTTATTTAAAATCTAGGTGTACTTTGCTGGGGTACCAAGATACCCCACTTGTGAGAATCTGCTTGAAAAAGTAGATCTACACGTTACGTAAACGTTCGATGGGAAATTGTAGATTAGGCCAAGATTTGCAACTGATCTGAATACTGACGAAGACTGAAGAAGTACTGGACCAGTTCGTTAAGAAAATTGGCATCCAGGATTTTTCTTTTAATTAAAAAAATTTTATCTCCAAGCCCCGGTGGAAAAATTATGCATAATGAACTATGGGTAGTCACTATGAAAAAATTATGCATAAAATGTTGCAAACAAATGGCAACTAGTTTTCAACTCTTTCCAACATTTTGATACCTTCAGATTCATTGAATATGCATAATTTATGCATAATTTTTGGCATAGTAACTACCCACAGTTCATAATGTATAGATTATGCATAATTTTTCCTCCTAGGAGCCTATAAAATGATATTCGTTTTAGTCTCGTTTGTCTTTCTCTCTTTATGTACGTTTTGTGGTAGTATTATATGTATATATATATGGGCAATTGTCTGTGGACTTTTAGATTTGATGCCCTAGTTATTTAATGGATGTCGGAGGATAAGATTAGGAACAATAAGCTATGAAATACATTTACTTGTGACGAAAACTAAGTCGCACAATAGTTTTTATGCATAAAATTATAATATAGGCGGTAAATTGGCCTCTGGTACATCCGAAATGTAATTCTAACAGAGTGTCCATTTTACATTTTTAAACATTTTAAAATCTGTCATCTTTATATTTTATATTATTAAAATCTGAGAATCACGTGTTTTGTTTAAAAATTATTCTAGAATCTAATGAAATTTATAAAAATCACGTAGAATATACAGAAGAATTGTAATTGGTTCGTAAAGTTTGTCCAAATATTTACGTGTCGTTGGTGTAATGGTAAGATTTTCTACTTCGACTGCCAAAAACGTTTACAAACGATTTTTTAAATGGAAAATGGAAGGTTAGTCTTTAAGGAAGAAGCTAATTTCATGCCCCTTTCTAATTCATAATATTAGCAAAGCTATTTCTTCATTTAAATTTGAAAGTGTGTTCGTACAAATAAAATGTCGCTGGTATAACGGACAAGGCTCCTTACAAAATTAGTTTAAATTAATCAAATGATTTATAGATATCTCATTCTCAATTATATGAATGTACTCACAAATTTCGACCAAAAAATTCTGCGTATTTTAGTATTAATATCTGTTGTTTAAAAAAAACAGAAAAATCAGAAAATCAGAAAATTAAATGTGTGAAGTTCGCTGCTTGTGAAGAATATTTAACATTTATTAATCAATTTATCAATGATTCAATATTTATAACCTGTCATTCTGACACTCAAAATATAAAAATATAATTAAAGAAATGCATAATAGATAATCAAGCTAAGGATTTAAAACTGGAAAAAGATAAGAAGAGGTTATCGCAAACGAGGAAAGAAAAAAGTGCCGAAAGAGAGCTAGAAAATGCAAGATATTCTGATTTTCGTCAGATGGACGTAGAAACATAACCCGAAATGTACACATTAATGTTAACATATTAAATATATAGCTACAACTATAATTGAATTAATACTTCTTATTTTCAGAGACACATACTAATTTAATAGTTTCATTTTAAAATGGTGTAGGTTAGGTTATTCAGAAATTTAAAAAAACTCTCTTTCTACTGTTTTACTTGTTTCAAAAATAAAGTGACATACATTTTTTTAAACTAAAAAATAAAGTGACAATACACATTTTTAAAAACACATAAATAGCCAGTGCATTCAAGTAAACGGATGTACACAAATAATAATATACATTGCCGTGCAAAAGTTTCCGGACACTCAATTTTTTGATGATTGCTTAAGTTCTCTTAATTTTAATGATATCAGAGTTAAATTTTTTCTCTTTAACAGGTTGAAAGCTCTCAAAATTCTGTATAAAATGAGTCCAAGGTGAAGCCAATTTGTCCGTTTTTTAAGAAGATATTACAAAAATAGTGTAAACTTCAGTGTTTTCTTAAATTGTAAATAACGTCCGAAATAATTAATATTTTTCATGTTCTAGAGCTCATTTTAAAGGTAAATTTCTGTAAAATCGCAACGGCTTGTCAGCATAAATTTTCAAAAAATTCCTTGCATACTGCAAAAAATTTAAGTTGTAACAAAAAAGTTAGAAAAATTCGAAAGTATCTGATCTGTAGACAAATCATAATAAAAATCAAATTAATATACATTTTGAGTAATTTTTTAGAAACTTCATGATTGTATGTTTCATATATTTAGCACACATTTTTCCTATCAAAAACAATATTGAAAATTTTCCAAATTTTATTTCGAATTTAATTTTTTTTAGCATGTAATGAAATTTTTTTAAATTTATGCTAACAAGCTGTCGCGATTGTATAGAAATTTACCTTTGAAATGAGCCCTAGAATATGCAAAAATATTAATCATTTCGGTCGTTCCTTACAATTTAAGAAAACACTGAAATTTAAACTATTTTTGCAATATCTTCTTAAAAAATGGATAAATTGGCTTCATCCTGAGATCATTTTATACAGAATCGCTTACGATTTATTCTTTAAAATTTCTTATATTGAAATCTTAAGGTTCTGGACATAT
>JBAGKK010037070.1:0-10695 GCA_037177015.1 Euceroptres primus | reverse complement strand
GTTTTCAAATTAGACTTAGGGGTGGTTTCAAAAAGAATTTCCAGATAAGTGTAAAAAATGACAATTTTCAAAGTATCCGGGTGCCAAAAAATTTTAAATTGCATTTCTGACTATTGGCATCACTTCAGGCAACCTTCCTCAGGCACCCCTAAATTTTTCAAATTAGTCCTAGGGGTAGTTTCAATAAGAATTTTCAGACAAATGTCAAAAATGAGTATTTTCAAAGAATTAAGTTGCCAAAAAAATTTTAAATTGCATTTTGGACTATTAGCATCACTTCAGGCAATCTTCCTAAGGCACCCCTCATATCCTCCAGTTTACAAATTAGTCCTAGGGGTGGTTTCAAAAAGAATTTTCAGACAAATGTCAAAAATGAGAATTTTCAAAGTCTCAGGGTGCAAAGAAATTTTAAATTGCATTTCAGACTATTGGCATCACTTCAGGCAACCTTCCTGAGGCACTCCTAATATCCTACAGTCTTCAAATTAGACCTAGGGGTGGTTTCCAAAAAGGATTTTCAGATAAATGCCAAAAATGATAACTTTCAAAGTAGCAGGGTGCCTAAAAAATTTTTAATTGCATTTCTGACTGTTGATATTACTTCAGACAACATTCCTAAGGCAGCCCTAATATCCTCCAGTTTTCAAATTAGTCCTAGGGGTGGTTTCAAAAAGAATTTTCAGACAAATGTTAAAAATGAAAATTTTTAAAGTACCAGGGTGCCCAAAAAATGTTTAATTGCATTTCTGAATACTGGCATCACCTTAGAAAACATTCCTGAGACACCCCTAATATCCACAAGTTTTCAAATTATACCTAGGGGTGGTTTCAAAAACAATTTTCAGACAAATGTCAAGAAAAAAGAATTTTCAATGTATTAGGGTGCTCAAAAAATTTTTAATTGCATTTCTGACTACTGGAATCACTTCAGACAACATTCCTGAGACACCCCAAATATCCACAAGTTTTCAAATTAGACCTAGGGGTCGTTACACAAAGAATTTTTCGACAAATGACAAAAATGAAAATTTTCAAAGTATAAGACACACCAAAAAATTTTTATTTGCATTTCTGAATGTTGAGATCACTTCCTACAACATTCCTGAGGCACCCCTAATATCCTCAAGTCTTCAAATTAGACCTAGGAGTGGTTTTAAAAAGAATTTTTAGACAAATGTCAAAAATGAGTATTTTTAAAGTCTCAGGTTGCCAAAAAAGTTTTAATTTGCATTTTTGACTATTTGCATCACTTCAGAGAACATTCCTGAAACACCCCTAATATCCACAAGTTTTCAAAATAGACCTAGGGGTGGTTTCAAAAAGAATTTTCGGACAAATGTTAAAAATGAAAATTTTGAATCTGTCAAAGACCGCAGATAATTGTCATTTTTGACATTTATCTGTAAATTCTCTTTGAAACCACCTCTAAGTGTAATTTGAAAACTTCTGAATAATAGGCGTGCTTCAGGCGGGTTGACGGATGTGATCCCAATAGTCAGAAATGAGGTTAAAAATTTTTTGGCGACATTGATACTTTGAAAATTGTCATTTTTGCAATTAGATGGAAGTTCTATTTGAAACCATCCCAAGGTAATTTTTCAAACTTGAGGATAATAGGGTATCCTCAAGGGGCTTGTTGAATATGATCTGAATAATCATACATGCAATTTAAAAATCTTTTGGCACCCTGAAACTTTAAAAATTTTCATTTTTGACATTTGTCTGAAAATTCTTTTTGTAACCAAGCGTAGGACTAATTTAAAAACTGAAAGATAATAGAGGTGCCTCAGGAATGTTGTCTGAAGTGATGCCAGTAGTCAGAAATGCAATAAAAAATTTTTTTGACACACTAATACTTTGACAATTTTCATTTTTAACATTTTTCTGAAAATTCTTTTTGTAACCATTCCTAGGTCTAATTTGAAAACTTGTGGATATTAGGGACGTCTCAGGAATGTTGTCTGAAGTGATGCTAGTAGTAAGAAATGCAATTAAAATTTTTTGGCACCCCGCTACTTTGAAAATTCTCATTTCTGACATTTATCTGAAAAGTCTTTTTGAAACCACCCTAGAACTAATTTGAAAACTTGAGGATATTATAGGTGCCTCAGAAATGTTGCCTGAAGGGATGCCAATAGTCAGAAATGCGATTTAAAATTTTTTTGGCACCCTAATACTTTAAAAATACTAATTTTTGACATTTGTATGAAAATTCTTTTTGAAACCACCCCTAGGTCTCATTTAAAAACTTGTGGACATTAAGCGTGTCTCATGAATGTTGTTTGAAGTGATTCCAGTAGTCAGAAATGCAATTTAATTGTTTTTGGGCACCCTGCTACTTTGAAAATACTCATTTTTGACATTTCTCTGAAAATTCTTTTGAAACCACCCCTAGGTCTAATTTGAAAACTTGAGGATATTAGGGTTGCCTCGGGAATGTTGTCTGAAGTGATGCGAATAGTCAGAAATGCAACTAAAAATTTTTTGGGCACCCTGAGGCTTTGAAAATTTTCATTTTTGACATTTGTCTGAAAATTCTTGTTGTAACCACCCCTAGTTCTAATTTGAAAACTGGAGGATATTAGGGGTGCCTCAGAAAAATTTTTTAAAGTGATTCCAAAATTCAAAAATGCAATTAAAAATTTTTTTGGCACCCTGATACTTTGAAAATACTCATTTTTTAAATTTGTCTGCAAATTCTTTTTGAAACCACCCCTAGGACTAATTTGAAAACTGGAGGATATTAGGGGTGACTCAGGGAGGTTGTCTGAAGTGATGTCAACAGTCAGAAATGCAATTTAAAAATTTTTTGTCTCCCTTCTACTTTGAAAATTCTCATTTTTGGCATTTATCTGAAAATTCTTTTTGAAACCTCCCCTAGGTCTAATTTGAAAACTGGAGGATATTAGGGGTGCCTCATGAAGGTTGTCTGAAGTGATGTCAACAGTCAGAAATGCAAATAAAAATTTTTTGGTGTGTCTGATACTTTGAAAATTTTTCTTTTTGTTATTTGTCTAAAAATTCTTTTCGTAGCCTCTTTTTGTAGTTTTGAAAATTTGTGGACATTAGGGATGTTTTAGGAATGTTGTCTGAAGTGATGCCAGTAGTCAGAAATGCAATTAAAAATTTTTTATGCACCCTAATACTTTGAAAATTCTTCTTTTTTTGACATTCGTCTGAAAATTCTTTTTAAAACCACCCCTAGGACTAATTTGAAAACTGGAGGATATTAGGGGTGCCTCAGAAATGTTGTCTGAAGTGATGTCAACAGTCAGAAATGCAATTAAAAATTTTTTGGTGTGTCTGATGCTATGAAAGTTTTCATTTTTGTCATTTGTCTAAAAATTCTTTTTGAAACCACCCCTAGGACTAATTTGAAAGCTGGAGGATATTAGGGGTACCTCAGGAATGTTGTCTGAAGTGATGTCAATATTCAGAAATGCAATTTTAAATTTTTTGGGCACCCTGCTACTTTAAAAATTCTCATTTTTGGCATTTATCTTAAAATCCTTTTGGAAACCACCCCTAGGTCTAATTTGAAAACTGGAGGATATTAGGGGTGCCATAGGAATGTTGTCTGAAGTGATGTCAATAGTCAGAAATGTAATTTAAAATTTTTTGGTGTGTCTCATACCTTGAAAATTTTCATTTTTGTCATTTGTCTAAAAATTCTTTTTGTAACCACCACTAGGTCTAATTTAAAAAATTGTGGACATTAGGGATGTCGCAGGAATATTTTCTGAAGTAATGCCAGTAGTCAGAAATGCAATTAAAAATTTTTTGGGCACCCTAATACTTTGAAAATTCTTTTTCTTTTACATTTGTCTGAAAATTCTTTTTGAAACCACCCCAAGGTCTAATTTGAAAACTTAAAGGATTTTAGGGGTGCCCCAGGAAGGTTTTCTGAAGTAATACGAATAGTCAGAAATGCAACTTAAAATTTTTTGGGCACCCTGAGACTTTGAAAATACTCATTTTTGACATTTCTCAGAAAATTCTTTTTGAAACCACCCCTAGGAATAATTTGAAAACTTTAGGATATTAGGGGTGCTTTTGAAAGGTTCCCTGAAGTGATGCCAATAGTCAGAAATGCAATTTAAAATTTTTTGGCACCCTGATACTTTAAAAATTGTCATTTTTTACACTTATCTGGAAATTCTTTTTGAAACCACCCCTAAGTCTAATTTGAAAATCTGATGTTAATGGGGATTCCTCATGAAGATTTCTTGAAGCTATATCAACAGTTACAATTATTATTCGAAATTTTTTTTGGGACTTTGATTGTTTGAAAATTTGCATTTTGACACTAATTTTGAAATTCTTTTAGAAACCACCCCCAAGTCTAATTTGTAAACTTTTTGTTAATACGAGGTTTTGGGAATGTTTTTGGAAGTGAAATCAATAGTCAGAATTGCAATTGAAAAGTGTTTTGAAGCTTTGGTATTAGAAAAATCAGAAACTCTAACATTTATCTAAAAGTTCTTTGAGAAACCACCCCGGGGGTAAATTTGAAAACTTGTCGATAATAGGGTGGTCTCGGGAATGTTTCCGGAAGTGACATCAATGGTGTGAAATGCAACATTGTCGCCTAAACGAGAGGGCCGAGGTGGCATTGAGGGAGGATAAAAATTATAAAAACAATTTAAGCTGTCCTGCTAGTGCAATGCGTGTGAATGTTGCTAATTTTTAGTTCTCCGTCGACTCGAAGAAGATTCATTATTTAAGCAAATAGGGATAACAAGTAAGATTAGATTAGAAAAACAGAATGTAGATATCTGAAGTGGTGTAAGTCTAGTAAAGAAAATTATAAGAAATTCAAAAAGAAAAATTGAAATAAATTAATTTTCTAAGATTTTTGTTTTTAAGTTTAATTGTTTAAACAGATTCTGAAATTATCTATTTAGCAAAGGGAACCTAATGTTCTTTTTCTGCAATTGCCGAAAGCATTGTTAATGTCAGTTTCTTAACTTTAATTTTTTAAGCTTTTATGTTTACCAAACCCGCTCTAAGTGTAAAAGTTAAACAATTGGTTTTTAATTTTTTTATTAAGAAAGCGTGCTATTCGGGTGTGTAAACGTTAGTTTCATACGGAATGTAATTTATAAATACTTAGAAGCAGGTTGGTAGTTTGGTTGGACCCCACAAGCTTCACTTCGTGGATTTTCTTTTCAAGCTGCAATACAGGAGGGTCTGATGCGGTCGGCGGCGTCCGCGCGCGGTGGCTGCACTAACACTTTACGCGGGGGCACACCTACACGGAAGTTTGTTCCTCTGTAGTTGCTAAACAAAGCACCGCAGAACATTCTTGCATTTGACTTTTCGTCTTGTTTTTTTATTTTCTATTTGTAGTTGCCGGGTGACCCACAAGTGGTGCGACACCCTGTATATATATTCTAAATGAAGGCTGTTAGTACAAACTCCACAAATTTTACCCCTTCTACCTCGAAAAATTTTTGATTAAAATGATCCATCTTTTTTGTGAGAATTATCATCCAATAGGACCAAACTTTGTGCACGTTTGAGCCCGATCCACTTTCAAAATCAAAAATATTTTTAACTTTTTCTTAAATTTCGGGTCTTTTTTTTGTTTTATTTTAAAGAAAAACGAAGCTTAGGATGTTTGCTTTAAGAGGTCTGTATATGAAAACCGTATCTTTTTTTGTTTTTCAGAAATTGAATTTTGAACAACCTGATCTTTTCAAAAAATTTGTCCTATGTGCGAAAAAATTACAACAACTTTTTGGAAATGACCGTTTTAGGTAACAAAAAATAATATAAAAATAGAAATTTATAAAAAATTTTTTTTTGATTTTAGAATTTTTTGAAGATTGGCCAAAATAAATTTTTTTGAATTTGTTTAATTGTGCATTTTTAATGTGAAATTCTCGGGTAATGTTTATTATGTAATAAATATAAATGTAACTTGCTCAATAAAATTGCGCAATTAACCCAATTCATAAAGTTTCATTTTTGTCAATTTTAAAAAAATTCTAAACTCAACGAAAAATATTTTTTGAATTTCTATTTTTATACTATTGTTTGTTATCAAAAACGTTACTTTCAAAAAACTTGACGTAATTTTTTCGCGCATAGGAAAAATTTATTGAAAAGATCAGGTTACTCAAAATTTTACTTCTCTAAGGAAAAAAAAATGCTATTTTCATATTTGGGGCACTTAAAGTAAACATCCTAAGCTTTGTTTTTCTTTTTAACAAAAAAACAAAAAAAAAAGTGTCATAATTTTAAAAAAGTCAAAAATATTTTTGATTTTGAAAAATCAAAATGAGTTGATTGATTGGGTGAACTGAGTTGATTTTCAAACTCCACAAAAAAAGAATCGATTGATTGATTGGGTGAATCGACTGGTACCGACGCCGCACTGGTGCCGATGAATTGACTGGTACTGACAAGTGACTGATTGAATCCAACGCGCTGATTGATCCCGAAGGACTGACTGACTGGTCCTCCTGAGTTGGCACCTTTTATATGCCAAATTTTGATAGGTGTCATCTCCATTATGTGCTTCGTTGCCTCAACTTGAATCCATACCATATTTCCCGTGCCTGTGCTTGTCCTCAAGTTTAATTCTTCTCATGTGAGTTGCGTTTTCACTCATCTGGACTGATGCTGTGTGACTGATTACTGATTGCCCATGCTGTGTGACTGATTACTCTAGTTTCTTACATTTTATTATTTCGAAATTTTTATGTCACTTTATAATATTAATAAAACAATAATTGATCGTGCATTAAAGTTACGGGGCGTGACAGTTCAGTGGCGCTGGTGTAACAGTTCCTAGCTTCTATACATTTTTTTAAATCATTGAAATAAATAATAAATTTTTAGTTCGCAATGATACAAACATACTTGTAATATTTTCAATTAAACTATTTAGGTACATTGTGTAAGCAGGTATCTTAGTAAATAAAAAATATCTTTTATACAAAAAAATATATAATATTAATATATTGTTGCTTCAACTGAAACAACATGACAAACTACTTAAGAAATTTAGAAAAGACATGGCGCGCTATGCACAATGCCGGCCCTGAGAAAACAGCACTGACACTGTCATACCATCTACTTGTGTGACAGGGTGCTAAAGTGTCGATTAACTTGTTAGCGCGGGGGGTTAAATCTTTTAATTCATTACATGGTACATTTTCATTAAAAAGATAAATTACTGTGATTACGTAATTGATTGGACAATTTTAGAAATCCATGCAAAACATCGAGCGCGAAGCGCGAGAATCGTGATGAGAATGTGTTCCGTAAGGTTGATAGAGCCTTAAGTAAGTTAATTGCCCTTTGAGCTTGAACTCAATAACAAAGTTAACAATCTCTTTAAAAGTCCTGAGTGCTTTGAGAAAGTTAAAATTATTTAATTTCTAAAGAATCAATGGAATGTTACAGAATCGCAAACGCAATCGCGATCCCTAGCGCGCTCAAACTTATTTTAAAATAAGAGAGAAATTCAAGTATCATGCTGAAATTTTGGAAAATAATAAAGAATCTATTGAAGCATCAATGTTTGGTGCGTTTCAGTTTTTATTTTGAAAAATATTTCAAAAATAATTTTTTTTCCAAAATAAAAATATGGAACACACCAGACATTATTGACTCAATATATTATTTATTATTTACCATAATTTCAGTGTTAGATTTGTATTTCTTTCTAAATAAATTCATATTTCTGTCACATATGAATAAAAAACGGTCGGTAATTCGATGTGTATGAGACACAGTTAAGTTCATATTCATAAAATTACAAAATTTACTTACGGGTATCATTACCATTGGGAGTAAAAGTAAATCGTGAGGAATAAACTGAATTCTGCGCAAAGAACGACGAATATTCTGGGAGCCCGGAAGTGCGCTCAAACTAGCGAGCGAAGTGACCTTCGCGTGCCATAAAGACCTGACGCGCAGCGCGAGGTTCAACGACAACGGAGAGCGAAGCGCGGCGTTCACTAATATCGAAGCGCGTAGCGCGACGATCAATAGTATCGGAGCGCGAAGCGAGACGGCCGCTCTTCGCGTCTTAGGTGCGCTCAAACTTGCGAGCTAAGCGCACGATGAGAATGTGCCCGCGCTCCAGAAGGGGGCCGGGAAAATTTTTGGTTATTAAATCATTATAATATGTAAAAAGTTGGAATATTTATTAATTTTTCCTTATTTGGTCGGCATTCTAAAGACTGGTTTAAAATTATTTATAGAAAAGTAATTATTAAGTTTGATACATATGACTGATTGATACATTGACTGAAATTTGAAATCGTGATCTGTTTATTTAAATCGAAAATTGTTTTTTTTTTAATTCGTAATAAGTCGACATTTAAGTTTCGAATCATATTTGAAATTGCAAGTTTTGGTGATTTTCTAAAAAGTTATTTTTTTAATAAGTTAAAAAATTATAAGAATTTTTTTTTATATCCATGTCCTTCCTTAAAGGTATGTGATACATAATGACGTCACGAATTACCGACCGACTTTTTATTCAGCGGGTTTATTATGAGAGAAATGCAAATATTATTTTGAATGAATGTTTCAAAAATAATTTGTTTTAAAAATAAAAATTGAAACGCACCAAACATCAATTCCTTGATATATTCCTTATTATTTCCTTAAATTTAGGCATTAAATTTGCATTTCTCTCTTAGTAAACTCGCTGAATATAAATAAAAAATCGGTCGGTAATTCGTGACATCATTATGTATCAAATACTCTTAAAAGGGTGTGATACGTTATGATATCACAAATTACCGACTGCGTATAAAAAATATATCGCGTTGAAACTTAAAAGAATGGTAGAAAATATGATTGGGCACATCATATTTTCTGTCTATTTTAATATCTTTGTTTGTTTAAAAATAGGTCCGCCGAATATTTTTTATACTCCGCCGGTAATTCGTGATATCATAACGTATCACACGCCCTTAAGGGAAAGCCATTGCAGTGAATCTGTTGAGAATCGTGTTTGAAGTTATAAGTAATGTCATTTCTAGTTTTACATTTCTACTCGTAATTAATAATTTTAAAGAAAATATATCTTCTCACATGAGTCATAGACCTTGAAATTTTTTGTGCAGTGGATTTATTCACAAAGTTGTTCTTAATTTCAGGATAAAGAAATTCGTTCAGGTAACGTATTTTTAATTTTTTTAAATTAAGACCTCAAAGACACAAATTGTTTAGATACTTATTCATTTTTCAGTAATAATGATGTTTGTGGAAGAAAAATTGGAACTAAAGAATTTTTTCAATTAAAAATAAATAAATTCTTGAAAAAAAGAACATATTTTATAGAATCCATGTCACAGATTGTTTAAAAAGTTTTCAAACTATTAAACGAATTTCCAGTACATAATATGGATTTTTTAAATAATAATATAAGCAGTTTGAAGTTTTAAAAATAAAAAATTATTTGAAAACAACAGATCTTTAAAATTACAATGAAAAAAATTTAAATAAAATCTACTGGGTCATTTTTAATTATTATTGAAGGGCGTTTTTATTTGTATAATTTTTTAACTCTTTAGATCATGTCTGCTTAAAAAGCTAGATTGATAGTTATTGGAAAAACGTTCACTTATAGCTTTTATGAAATCTACTCTATAAAAGAGTGCTTCTTCACGGAGAATAGTTATTTGTTAAATTTTACATAACTAATTTGGGTAAATCGAGGACATTACAGCATTTTATTAAAATTTCACTTTCAGTCATGTAAAATCAAAGAAGGTAATATTTTATGTGAAAATATAAATTATAATGGATTTTTATTAATAATTAATATTTTTACATCAAATATAACCCTATTTCATTTTACATTAGAGCAATTTACATTCAAGCAAAGGAAACAAAGTCTACCGTCCAGACTCTGCGGACGGTCATCACTACTACACACATTTACACATATCATACAATTTAACTTCAAATTCAAATTCAACTTAAATAATTGCATTAAATTACAATAAATTACATACAATATAATCGCACGGTTGACGTCCCTAACGCTTCTTATTTTACCTTACTGTTCTGTAATTTCTCTCGTAATAAAAGTGAAAATCTCTGAAAAAATCCTTCAATCTATTCTTCCTTTTACGTCAATCGTCCATATCGAAAAAGTAAACTTTATGTAATTCATTTAATAAAAATTTACGTAACTTTGCGTTATTTTACAATATACTGATATGAACTTTAGGACTTGAGATTTTACAGAAAAATAGTCTTTTGTACTATTTATAGTTCTGTTTTCTATTAAATCTTAAAATAATTGTAAACTTTCTCTAAATGCAGTTATCTCTTTCATTTACGGAACTATTTGGGTAAATTTTAATAAATAAATTTTCTCCGTGTACCTTTTCATATATATTGACATTTTTATGTAACTTGAATTTCACTAAACTTCGCATAATTTCTAACGTTTCACGGAATTAAGTTAATATTGTTAAATTTGAGATAGTGTGAAACAGTATTCTAAGAGATTTCGAAATATTTTGAGTAAATCTAGATAATGCCTTCCTATTTTAAGAGAAACTCGAAAATGTTCATACAATTTTAAGGGATTGTAAAAGATTTCTAAAGTAGATTTTAGATTCTATCAAGAAAAAAATAAAATATTAATTATATATATATATATATATATATGTGTGTGTGTGTGTGTGTGTGTGTGTGTGACGTGCGCCGAAGAAAGGT
>JBAGKK010037059.1:0-10696 GCA_037177015.1 Euceroptres primus | reverse complement strand
TAATCTGAAAAAGCTATTTTCAAAATTCCAAACTGTATTCTGCATTTCCTGTAAATATATATATTAAAGATGTTATTATTTTAGACCTTAATGTATTTAGAAAGTTGGTTATATTATGGCCTATTATGGCCTATAAGACCAAAGGCCATAATATAACCAACTTTCTAAATATATATATATGGGTCATTCCAGATCAGATTTAAAACTAAAAAATCGATTGCAGCAAAAATTTTTTTCTCGCATTCTTCAGAGTAAAATAATTAAAACGTATTTTTTTGTTTCAATATGATATTTTTTTATTTTCATGCTATGATTTTTTAAACTTTTGAAGTGTATAAAATTCAACCTTTTTTAATCAATAATAACTCTTAAGCTATTCATTTTTAAGAAAAATTCTCGTCATCATTAAAGTTCGTATTTCATATAAGCTTAATGAAAAAGTGTAAATAATGCATTGTTTTGGTTATATCACCCATGTTTTTCGCAATTGTTATAAACAAATTGAAGTTTTTAAAGTCGGACCGTTTTTTTATAGTTTTTTCGATCTGCAATTATTTATAATTGTTTTGTGCAAAAGAAGGTTGTGTGCAAATTTCAGAGTGGGCCTTGTAATTGTTCACGAGATACACGGCCCACTTTGAAAGTTCCTCCCAACCTTCTCAATACAATTATAAATAATTGCAGACCGAAAAAAGTACAAAAAAACGGTGCGAGTTTGAAAAAATTCAATTTGTTTATAACAATTTCGAAAAACATGGGTGATATAACAAAAACAATGCATTATTTACATTTTTTCATTAAGCTTATACGAAATACGAACTTTAAAGGGCTAGACTAGTTTCTAGTACTGAAAATGAGGTCGATTTTCTGGGACTTAAAAAAAAAACTATACGTCCAAATGTTATGAGATTTTTTGGACTGTGTTTAGCATCATTTAATGTAGTTCAACAAATTTTTTCACGTTGAAATAGGGAGTTATAGCCGAGATAGAAGCCATTTCTTGGAGGCCCATAAAAAAAAGTAGCAAAACGGCTGCAGTTGTAAGTGACGTCAGAGTACCTGAAATAAAAAAAAAAAAAGGCGTTAAACTAGATAACATTCTGCATACTATGAACTAGGATTTTCGAGAAATATTAAAAATTTACAAAATGGCGGCGTTTTGAAAAAAGCTTTTTTTGCAAAATTTGAAACTTTTTTTCAAAACGCCGCCATTTTGTCAATTTTCAATATTTTTCAAAAATCCTAGTTCATAGTATGCAGAATGTTATCTAGTTAATTGCCTTCTTTGTTTTTTTTTTTATTTCAGGCACTCTGACGTCAGTTACAACTGCAGCCGTTTTGCTACTTCGTTTATGGACCTCCAAGAAATGGCTTATATTTCGGCTATAACTCCATATTTCAACGTGAAAAAATTTGTAGAACTACATTAAATGATGCTAAATTGGGCCAAAAATCCCATAACATTTGGTCTTATAGTTTTTTTTTTGTAATCCCAGAAAATCGACCCCATTTTCAGTACTAGAAATTAGTCTGGCCCCTTAATGACGTCGAGGATTTTTCTTAAAAATGAATAGTTTTCGAGTTATTATTGATTAAAAAAGGTTTAATTTTATACACTTCAAAAGTTTAAAAAATCATAGCATGAAAATAAAAAATAACATATTGAAACAAAAAAATACGTGTCGATTATTTTACTCTAAAGAATGCGAGAAAAAATTTTCGCTGCAATCGATTTTTTAGTTGTAAATCTGATATGGAATAACCCATATATATATATATATATATATATATATATATATATATAAGTATATTTATTTCTGCATTGTTTTGAGTTGCTCACCAATGCTTTGAGTTTTCCAATATGTGCATCCCTCATCATATAAGCATAAAATTTCCTATTAACAATCGTCATTAGATTTTCCTTTGTTTATTTCCAAATTCTAAATTCAGCAATAATCTAAATTCACCCGATTTATACATAATTAATGTTTAATATAATTGTTAGCTAGTTTCTTTTTTAATCAGAAATATTTTTCAAAATTCATCTAAAAATGTATTTGAGTTTAACTCAGAAATATTTAACACTTGTATAATTAGCCTTAAGAAAGCCTGTAATTCTGTAATTGGCTTCGGCTGTTGAGTTATAAATAAAAAAAATTAAAATGAAATTAAAATTAAAATTTAATTTTTATCTCTTAGGGATCGTTCAAGTATTACGTAAAGCTTTTGGTATATTCTGTTTCTTGTTTCTGTTTCTGTTTCCTGTTTCTCTCAGTTGCACGGAAATCATATTTCGATCTTTCTCACAATCGTGTTACGTAATACTTGAACAGCCCCTTATTTAAAAAAGAATACAAGTTCCATGTAAGATGACTTGTACAATATTCATAGTTTCTGAAAGATTTTAATAGAGAATATAATTAAGAATATAATATAATTTTTTTATAATATAATCTTTTTTACTGAAATTACTTAATTTTGCAACTGCATTTCTGAATTAACTATTATAAAAATTGTAATCTAGATCTTGTGTACATTAGGCTCTCATTTTGAGGATTTCCAATAATTATTTCTGATATTTGAAGACTTTATTTCAAGGTTTTTTTTTAGTTTGAAAATTTTTCATCCAATTAATGCATTTCTTTTAAAAATTAATTTCATTTAAATCTCGTCTTATTTTCGTTAAAAAAATCTTGATCTACATTGAAGTTAACCATTTCTAAAAGACATGTAATGAATTTTCACAAATGCATATTTTTTTAATATATCGGAATTTTGGTTACTTTGCAATTGTCTTATTACTTAGTTCAATTGAATTAAAAATAATTTTATGGGATCACAATTTGATATGAAGTCTTTTTTTGAAAAACGTTTTGAAAAGTTAAGGAAAAGATGACACTATTCGAAAAAGGAATGAAGAAAAGAAAGGGGGAAAAAATCGAAAAAGAAGAAAATCTTCTCAATTTTGGTCCGGGGAAGTAATTCTAGTTTAGAAATTCCAATAGAAGAAATCTGGTAAAACAAGTGAAGTGTGATTGGTTATGGAGAAAGAGGGGTGGATAGGGGTTGTAAGGGGTTGGTTAGAGCTTGTCTGCTCGGCGAACCGTGGATTAAGATAAACCCTTCATTCATTTCTTGTGAACGATTCTCCTCCGTTCTTTCGATGAACCAAGACGAGGTTTCAAGGAACAAAAATGTCGTATAATATGCGTACAAAAGAACCAAGAAATACAAAACCATTCTTTCCAAGAATTTAATATAGATAGATTATTATTACACTAATGGTTCCAAAATAAAAACGAAAAATAATACAAGTAAATAATTAATTCTAAAATTGTGACTTGTATGAACTATTATTTGATTATTATATATTTTATTATATATTATTCACTTAGTGTTAATAATTAATTTAGTATTTTTACTAATAATTTACAGATTTGTACATAAATTCATATTCTATTCAAGAGTTTATAATTTATCCATCTATTAATTTAGTCATTATTTCCTTCAATTTTTAATTTATTGCCTCCAAACCTAAGTCTCGATTAATTAAAATCTAGCAGAATGCAATAAAGAGGAGGAAACCTTAATCTCAGAAAGAGAACTCAGCAGATAATATAATTTCGATTTAATTTATACCTAATTAAACAATCGATAATGTGCGTGCGTGATTGCGCCTGGATTTCCATCTGTCGGTGAAGCAATTGAAACTCAGGTGATTGCAGTATAGATATAGAATATGCGAAGCTATGAATACGAGCGGTATATCCAGCGGCGATCATCTCGCCATTGGTCTTTAATTTCACGGTGGTAAATACAGACACGAGGTGGATTTATGGTGCTTTTTTTCGAACTTCGCCTTATTCCCTTTTCCTTTTTCCCTTTTCTCCTCTCATTACCTATATCTCTCCACACTCCTTAAACTTCTAATGCTGATAGGTAAGGCCAGTGCGTGTGCACTTCGAATTTATGATGATCGTCAAAAAGTTCTTTCATCTCGCGCCTAGGCGCCCACATTATACGTCATACATATGTAGGGTCATACTTGATGATTACGGGGACGAATGGGCTCTTATTCCGCTTCCGTTTGTCCGTTTTCCCATTCTTTTAGCATTTAGCTTTTTGCTGGTAGAGTGAACACTGTAATTAACATTTTAATTTTTTTTTCCAAAATATCAAGCTTTTATCACGATTGTTAAGGATTTGAAATAGTCCTAAACTGGAATTTATACAGGTGGGATTTGGGGTTCTTTGAAGTTTATGGAAATGGGGGATTAATACAGTTAATTTTTGGTATGGAATAGGGGACAGGCTAAAAATAATAATACAGGCCTGCGAGATTTTGTCCACTGAGATTTAATAGTGTTTCCCGACGTAATTTTTAGCTCTGAATCCAAATCTGGGCTCAAAAATTAGTTATTACGTCAAGTTTTGGAGAAAATTAGAGTTTAAATCCCCAAAATCCGCGTTTTTGTCCATTTCTGAAAAAAATCATAGCGAACGAATCCAATGTGTTAGAGACTCTGTAAAGTGCTTAAATTAATGTTCAAACCTTTTAATTTAAGACAGTAATAACAAAAATGATGAAAAAAAATTTTATTAGAATTGCTATTCACGTTTTTCGAAAATTATATTTGAGCCCATGCATTTTCGTAACCTTCAAGTGCATGGGTGTGAGCATGATTTCCGAAAAATAAAAAAAAAAGGTTCGAATAAAATTTTTTCATAACTTTTGTTATTACTGTTTTAAAGCACAAGGTTTGAACATTAATGTAAGCCCTTTGAATAGTGTCTGACACGTCGGTTTCGTTCGCTATGATTTTTCAAAAATGGCTAAAAACACGGATGTGATAGTTGATTTTGACACCCGGATTCGTGTTCGTCGCACAAAAATACATCGAAAATGCCTAGTCGCATTCAATGGGCATAAAAAAGTAAAAAAGAACGCAGACCTGTGTTTTCTCTTTTGTTATAAACATAATAAGTATCTCATTTTGTCAATTTTTTAAAGAATATTTAAACTGTGGTCCTAAAATCTTTAAATAACCCCAAAATTTAATTTTAATTTTAATTCATTGAGAAAAAAGCTCGCAGGGCTATGTTAAAAAATCTTAGTGATTGTTATTTTGTGTGAAAATGTCAGATACTTCACGTTAAATGCGTATAACATATCATACCAGATACTAGTTAATCGACAAAATCGACAAAGAATATTTTTCTGAAAAGTGGAAAACCACCCTCTATATGGGGAAAAGTTATATTGTTACTTTTTTTTGGGTTTTGTAGACGTTTTAGTTTTCGAATGACTTGAAAAAAATATATAAGAGTTTAAAAGTGAGGCATTAAACAAGCATCCCTTAAATTAAAAAAAACACCCCTTAGGACGTTTAAATATGATAATTTGCTCCATTTACAGTTTTGCACGAAAATTCTCATAATTAAAGGCCCATATCACTTTAAAAACATTGTGCAAGTATTAATGAATTTTTTTATTTAAGAAAAAAATAGAAAATATCGTTACTTTGCGTTAAGATACTAAATTTTGCACTTGTGCTTAGAATTTGAGTCTACCTTTTAATTTAAATTTAACACCATGAACTTCACTTCTAGGAGTACAATAATGCTGGAAAACAGAATTATAACAGACAACTTTGATTAAAATTTTGATAAATGTGTTTTTTTCACGATGTCAAAAGACAACCCTATTTATTACATTTGATATTAGAAGTAGCTTTAGAATATTAATTGCCTTCGATTTTTGATGCTTTAAAATAAATAAAACAATAAAATAACACATTATTAATATTATTATTTCTACTGTAGACTGGGACTATTTGCTCATGGTGCGGCTAATATGTACAACTCACTTTTATTCTGAGTTGTTGGATTTGAGAATAGAAATAGAAATTGAAAACTCTACTTTCATAATACACATCCCTACTTAGCAGATAAAAAATTAGAGATAATTTAAGGAAAAATTTAGTTAAAATCTTGATAAAAAGACACCCCTAGTTTTTAAAAAATGTATTGGTCACTTAAGAATATTTAATTGTCGTTTTTCTCTTTCAGCTTCTTTAAAGATGTTCAGGTTCACCCCTTATCATTCCTCAAATTTGTATAGTCTTTGAAATAGTTTGTACAATTGAGGAAAATAACGTCATTATTCAATATATGACAAATTTTAAAAGAAAAATCTAATTGTGTTTAGAAGAAAAATAGTTGAATCTGTAATTGTTTATTTAAAATTAGTTTCTTAAGATTTTGTATTTTTTCTTTCGCCTTAGAAAAAATTGTAATTCTATTCCAATCTTCATCATTGATAGTGTATTTTTTTTAAATATTACCTTCAATTCTAATTTGATGAATTTTATTAAAATACAATGTTATCGTACAAAAAATGGTTAATTAACTAATAATTTATCTATCTACCGTAGACTGGGACTATTTGCTCATGGTGCGGCTAATATGTACAACTCACTTTAAGTATATTTTTCAATATAATAATGGGGATAAGAATAATAATCTCCTAGTATATAAGATTCAGAAGGACTTCTACTTTATCGAGGATGAGGGTGGAATTTTAATCGACCTCTGAGCAAGCATTGAAAAATTTTTAAATATGTGGGTGCATTTAAAAAAATGAAAATTTGAAGATTTGCGGTACAATTCGGCTGGTTCAGCAAGATATGCTATGTGCCAATTTTTCAGTTTTGTGCAGTCGGGTATTTGTTTCTTCTTTAATTATTTATTTTTTAAAAAGCTAAGTTAAAATAATATTTCACAATAATTGATAGTTTTCGAAATATCCTCACATCCTCACATAAAATGTCAGGATGACTGTCAGAAACCTAGCCTCACTTTTCAGTTTCTATTATTTTCGATTTTGCAGCTTACTCGATGTCAGAATCAAGTTTTTCTGCTGTATTTTGAAGATTTTAACATCAATTAAAAGAGAAAATATTGTCTTTAAAAAGTTATCTGTAATTATTATTATTTTAATATAGAGCTACTTTTTTTGCTTTCAGAAGAAAATTTGTATCAGTTAAATTATAGATTATAGATCAGTTAAATTGCTCTGTTGGGGATGGCTACTGAATTAAATGGTTAGAAATGATCTTAGAATCTTAGATGGATGTTTAACAAATTATGTTAAGCAAATTATGATCCTTCTAAAAATATACTTCGTTAATATTAATGTTGATGTTTAATTGTTTTATTTTTTTCTGTTTGATAAATCTCAAACTAATAGGAATTTCTTAATTAAACTTTTTTTTATATTTCATCACCAGAAAATTCTAATTAGTATCTCAGTATTAAAAACTGTTTTATTCATTTAAAACATTAAAAAAACTATAGTTGTACCTATTTAGAAGGTCGGCGGTGAAAAAAGGTACAACTTTTCAACAATTCTTATTAGTAAGTAGAAAATGACTTAAAAATCTAAAAATTATTGATTTTTCTTTTGAATTGTGTCCTGTAACTGTTCGTAAAATAAGAAAGCTGAAAAAAATTATTCTCGGGCGTAAAGTTAAAAAAACCTCAAAAAATACGTAAAAATTGTTCATAATAGCCCCACCCTACGGTATCTATTTACCCAGCAAGTTTATTTTTAATAAAATTCATCTAAACAATAAAATTGCAGGTAATATTTTAAACCATAGTATATTGAGCACAAGTACGGACAGTCGGTGGCCCCGCACGAGTTACTAATACTATTTTTTTTTATAAGTGCGTAACAAATGCTACTCTGAACGTCTGTTTAGCAAGTGCAAAGTGATGAATTCACCACGAAATCATTATTGCAGTGTGTGCAACTTCATGTCATAGATTATTTCACGCAAAAAAATACTTTTTGCGTGAAATAAATAAAAAAAGTATTTTTTTGCGTGAAATAATCTATGACATGAAGTTGCACATACTACAATAATGGTTTCGTGGTGAATTCATCATTTTGCACTTGCTAAACAGACGTTCAAAGTAGCATTTGTTACTCACGTATGAAAAAAATACACTATCAATTATGAAGATTACATAAGAATTACAATTGTTTTCTAAAACAAAAAAAATCTTAAATAACTTATGTTAAATAAACAATTATAGGTTAAAATATTTTTCGATATTTCACTTTAATTTCTCTTTTATAATTCGTTATATTAACAACATGATTATTTTCCTCGATTTTATACGCCTATTTTAAAAATTGGAGGTGCGATAAGGTGAACAACTGAACATCCTTAAGGAACAATCCTATTTCCCACTTTTTAAATTTTCATCTGAATGATTCGCAAAATTGAATCCAAATCTTATAATTTCGGAAATACTTGTAAACATTTTTCCCAAGAGAAACAAATGGTACGCGTGTTAAAAATCTCATTCTCATCCCAAAGTAACTTCATTTTTGACCTGAAAATATGTATCCACATACCAGGAAATCCAGTAACGCTTCCTGGTGCCGTCGACGACTTCCGTCGGAAGTCGAGTTTTGCTTCGGCGGATTCTGATGTCCCGCGGCCCCGGTCCATTTCGTACTTTCTCTCTTGGGGGTGCAGAACCACTACCACTCTGGACGTCAGCACCAGCATCCGTGTGAGAAATAAATCAGGCAGTTATTGCGGATGGTACGAAGACTCATAATTTCCCTTGCTTTGTTTGTTTCTCGGTCCATGCTCCAAGTTCTCTGACAAGGGCAGGGGTAGGGGAAGGGGGTAGAAAGGGGTGAAAAGGGGGATAAGCGAGTTGAAAGGATGATGTTCGAGTTGGAGTTGTTTGGCGGCGGAAAAAGGGTATGATACCATTTAACCCCACGGATCGCCGTTGCTCTTGGTGATGGCGGTAGTGGCGCTTTTCAACCCTCTCGACTGACGTTGTTCCTAAAAGTGGAAATTGTGTACTTTGGCCCTCGTCTCGAGCTCGTTACAGATGGGATTGTCGGCATTTACTCCTGTCGCTCTAAGAAACGACGCGTTTATCAGCGATCGAATGGCGCTGTTAACTCGTCCGATCAATCTTGAGTTGTTGAAATTTTTTAGGGGTAGATCAATTGATCTTGATGGATGAAATGCTGAGATATTTTTGAGAACTTGTATATTATATTATTTATTTAAAAATAATAAGTTAAAACCTTATAAATACGATTTCTTCCAGACTAATAGTTTATTCCTTGAATTAAAATAATTATTGATAACGTTTCGAAAACCAGCTAGTTTTACTCGTCAGATCTGTACAAAACAAGTTATAATTAAAAAATTAGAATGTATTATGTTATAATCGCTGGTAAAGAATTTATGAAAATATACCTTATAAAAATTTTTCGTGTAACAGAATTTCATCTAATTAACAAACGTAGAGAATCAAGATAAACATGTGTTGTTAAAAAAGATTGAGTTCCTTTGTTAGTATTGGTGAATGAATATTTAGTATTGGTGAATGAATATTTAGTATTGGCGAATGAATATTTAGTATTGGTGAATGAATATAAATGAATACTAACAAAGGAAGTCAATCCTTTTTAACAACAACATGTTTACCTTGACTCTCTACGTTTGTTAATTAGATCAAATTCTGTTACACGAAAACTTTTTATAAGGTATATTTTCATAAATTCTTTACCAGCGATTATAACATAATACATCCTAATTTTTTAATTATAACTTGTTTTGTACAGATCTGATGAGGAAAACCAGCTGGTTTTCGAAACATTATCAATAATTATTTAAATTCAAGGAATAAACTATTAGTCTGGAAGAAGTCGTATTTAGAAGGTTTTACCTTATTATTTTTAAACCTATGTTTTCCCAGACGTTAAAAGAGAAATTTTTCATTCTTTTGTTATTTTATTTGTATTCTTATTTCATTAACACGTTTTATAAATAATTATTTATCTTAATTTAACTAGTTTGCTTGTGTCTTGTTTTCCAACGAAATAACAGAATTATACAATAAAATATCCTAAATTTTAGAAATTATTTTTTAAGGCTACATTATACTTTCTCGGTCGAAAATTTTGCCAATTGTCGGTTATTTTTTTATAATAAAGTAAATGGGTGGAAATAAAAAAGTTGGAAAGATCATGTACCTGGAATATTATTCGCTTATATTTGAAGAAATAATTGTTTTGATTACACGGTTTTATTCAGCGTGTTTTTATCTACAATATCATATGTGTGAATTATTTTTACTTCATCCAGTATCAAAATAAATTCTATTAAATATGAGTAAATATCATCCGGTCCCATGTCTCCTAATACAATTTTTCAGTTTTGTAGCGTTATATCTTTTTACAGAAAATTCTAGATCTAATTATCAATGCACATATACTTTCAGAATTGATTGAGGAATTTGAAAATAAAGTTCATACTTTGTTTCTATTTATAATTGAAAAATCCTATTTATAATTATTTACTTTTAAAATGTCCCCGAATTTTTATGTCATCCGGTAACAAAATAATTTTTTATTATTTTTATGAAGTTTAATTTTTCCAAATAAATTTATTAACACTAGAAGATCACTAGTTATGTCAAAATTCAATTACACATAAGTAGGCCATAAAGTGTCTTTATTTGAGAAAATTAGCGAATTTGAAAACCCTAAAAAGCCCGTATATCAATTCGGTGTCATCCGGTCCCACAGGTTTATGATTAAACGAATCACATTTTGGAGGCGATTGTATAAGAAGGAAATATATGTAAAGAAAGG